>JAUYWG010000018.1:1558098-1582575 GCA_034779775.1 Enteromius afrohamiltoni | reverse complement strand
GCTGTCCTTCAGTCTGCTGGTCCTGGCCTGGAGACTCCGCAGTCTCCTCCCTGATGGCAGCAGGCTGAAGCAGCTTTTCATTGGGTGTGAAGGATCAGCTGCTATGCAGAGGGCTTTTTTTGTGAGACGTGTGCTTTTTCTGCTTAAAAATACATTAAGCAGAAAAATATTAAGGCCTGGCTTCACCGACAGCGCTTAGACTAAGCCAGGATTAGGCCATAATTCGGTTAGGACAATTAAATATATTTTTTTATAAACGTGCCTTAAAAAAACATACTGGTGTGCATTTTGAGACAAAATAAAGGTACTCATATATTTTAAGACCAGTCAGAGTACATTTCCTTTAGTTGAAACAACTCAGACTTAGATTTTTGTCTGGCAATAGGCTTAAGCCTTGTCTGTGAAAAAGTTACACATTTAAAGTAAAAGAACTGAACAAACTGTTTCAAAACTGTTTTATAAAAACACAAAAATCATAACTGGAAAAGTCATGAAAATATATATATATATATATTATAGAAGGTGTCAAATGTCTAATCAGATGATATATATATATATATATATATTTAATTTAAAGAAAGTCAAATTAAAGTCAAAAGTGCACAGGAAAGAGTGTAAACTAGACATACTGTAGATCTAAAGTATAATTCCAACAATATTTGAGACAATGATCAGCTCCATAACGAAAATAGACATTCATTTGTGTTTAATCGACCTGAACAGCCAGTTTTTGTCATTTGAGAGATTTGAGAGGCATGTCAGTAAAGGCCAAAACAATGCAAGACATGTCAAAAGAAAAATTGTGGATGAGCAGGTTCTGTGATGAATTATATTAGAACATGTAATTGAAAGTAGACGTGCACTTATGTTGCATTTGTATATTCAAAGTACTGCCACAGATTGTGCTCTTAAAAAAATAAACATCTTGGGTTCCCCCAAAAAAACTTTTAATAAACAGTTTTTGAAAGATAATTTTTTTCTAGCTCTTTTCCACTGTAATAAACCTTCTGTGCACTGAAAAGCTTTCGTGGATGTTAAAGGTTCTTCAACAGAGCCGCAGATGCTAATAAAGAGCATTTAGTTTTATGAGTGTATGAGACACTTTAATTTAAGGTCTGTTGTGAACTAGGTTAGAATACAATAGAATAGTGCATTTGAATACGATCTACATTATCTTTCAGTTCTTCCACCATCTCAGGGTTGCGTACCAGGTGTAAACAAACCAAGTTTACTGACACCAACACCTTTGCATGGAGATGTGCATCATGCTGCTGTGGGAGAGGCGCACACGATCACCCTCCGAGCACAGATCTCAGACAGCAGGTCTGAATAATTCTTTGTATTTCTCACAAGAAACTACAATCACAATATTTCTCTCAGCTATTTGTTTAACCAAAGTTTCAAAATCTGCAACTTCTAGGTTTTGATTGAATCTGTAGCAGCCATAATAGATTTTTAATCAGTTTTTTCACTTGACTTCTGAGTGATGACATTTTTTGATAAGCAGGTGAATTAAACTAAATTCCTTTTTTATCAGTAGATCAAGTTGGAAAGTTGACATGCTTGAATGTTTGGTGTATCAGATTTTTCATGTATATGCCGCTTGAGTTACCGTAATGTTATCTGATTTTTTTTTTTCTCCCCGTCTGTGCAGCATCTATGACTTCCAGGTCAGCGGCCCCTCTAATATGTCGAAGACCCTGACAAGTGAGATTAATGGGGTTTTGGTGGCAACACTGACCTGGACTCCACAGGAGATGGATCTGTATCGTCGTGTACCTGTGTGTTTCGCAGCAGACTCATCTCACAGGTAAAATGGGGTCTGTATTCAAACTGATCACTGATTATTCATATTCTCTTCCTAGTTTCTTATGAGTTCTTGTTTGTCTTTTCTTTATCAGTCAGTCAGAAATGAGGTGCATCATTGTAGCTGTGGCAAAATCAAGGGTTCTTTCAGGTAAATACAATAGCAGGCCCTTTTTTGAATGCAGATGCAGTTTCTTTATTTTGATGTATGTCACTGTCTAATGTTCAAAGTTTCCCATTTTTTGAGAATTTTAAAAAGTCAGAATTAATTTAGGCTGTAACTAAGGACATGTGGCCAAAGTAGCCATGCTTTGAATACAAAAGCATGCACCAGTACAAAAACCAAGTAGAAAAGCATTAAACAAAAAGGCATGCTACAAAGAAGCAAAAGTAGCAATGCATCAACTTACAAAGCAAGCTACATGACACAAAAGTAAAATTGCCTCAATCTCTCAAAGCAAATTACGTAACAAAAGTAGCATTGCATAAATATTACAAAGCTTTCTACAAAACAAATATAGCTGTCCAACCAAAATCATTATGTAACAAAAAAACAGAAGTAGCTCTTTAAATAAAAGGCAGTTCATATCTCGGACAAGCCCCCAATTTATGTTAAAAATGGTTTCATTTATTAAGCCTGTGATATGGTTAGATCAGAGGTCATCCTGAAGAGCTGGTGCCCCTGCACAGTTTAGCTCCATCCCTAATTAAACACACCTGCATATAAAAAATGCATTAGTTGCTAAATAAATGAATCCTTTCTTTCAAGGTGAAGCAAAAGTCACCTGTGATGAAAACAGCATCAGCATTGCAGTCAGTAAAACCTCCATGGATGGCATTGACCAGAACTGGCTCCAACTGCGAGACCCCACCTGCTCACTTACCTCCAATGACACCCACATCCTGGGCACGATGTCCCTCAACACCTGTGGCACTACCATGGATGTATGCCAACTAATATGTTACATATTTAAGTGTTGCACAAAATGCTTTTACATTCTCTTTATTTTTCTCTCTATTTTCTTTGTTGTCAACACCAACCAGGACTCTGGGGACTTCATCGTCTTCAAAAACGAGATCAACTCCTTTGAGAACCCGAATGTGATTATCACCAGACGCAATCAAGTTAAATTCGGCTTCTCCTGCCAGTATCCCAAAATGGCCAGTGTCTCCAACCGCTACGTCAACCATAAATCTGACTACATCTTCACTGAATCCAGCTTCGGCACGTTTGGTTACTCCTTTGAAGTTTTCAAAGACAACAGCTTCAACAGTCAGGTAGATCCCAGCCTGTATCCAGTGCAGGTTCAGCTGATGGACCAGCTTTACATGGGCATTGAAGCTCATACTGCTCTGCCAGAGGTCACTCTCTTTGTGGAGTCCTGCCGAGCTACTCCTGAAGACAATCCATTCAGCGCTGTCTTTTATGACATCATCAAAGATGGGTAAGACTTTATAAAAAACTGATTTGGAATAGGATGTTGCCCATGTTGTCTCGTGGCATAAACATACCTGGGTGCACGTTTTAGAGAGACACGAAATGTGTACCAATAAGTACATATCACAGCAGTTTCCAAGAGAAATGAACACTAAAGGCATTCATTCCTTTTCACACATCAGGTTTTTTTTACATTTTTACATCAGTTTTGCATTTGTTAACACTATCGGGTAGGTTTAGGGTTGGATTTGGTGTTGTGCATATTTCCAGCATGACAGAGCATTAATCTTTAGCAACAGTCCCCGGATATTTCAATTCGGAACCATCGCAATACGTACCTAGGTCTACGGAATTAAACATGTGCCAGGATTCACATATATAACCTGTTTTAGCGCCACTCGGTGGACATTTCTCAGTGAAACTGGAAATGTAAAACATTACATGTGAAACATAAAAACACGTAACTCCGAGTTACATATTTTAATGAGATCAGATTGATTTTATGGTACATATGAGCAATTGCATGCACTTATGATAGAGTTAGTTGGCCTATAATTAGTCTGTTCATTGTATTCCAAGCTTAATGTTTAAAACACTGTAGGAGCTTTGCGAAATTAAACGTTTGCTAGATTAAGCTTTTGGGCTACTAACGAAAAGGTTTCAGATTCAATTCCTTGTACAAAGTAGGTGGCCTCCTTTAAATACATTGTTGGCCTTCAAGGCTTTGTTGAACTTTACAATGGCTTTTCTCTAACCATTTATCATTACTGGGGCTGCAGGTGTGGTTTAGTAATGTGAAAAACAAGGTAGAGTATAGGCACAGTATAAATGGCTGATGTTTGTGCACTGAATATTAGTAAAGGAAAACAATTGTCATTTAATTGTAAGGTGTTTTGAGCAAATAATTGCAGCCATGGTGAGCAATGACTCTTCAGTAAAGTACGTGGACTATTCAAAGTACTATGCACAATGAGTATATCGTGTAGCATTTTATTTTCTTTGAAAACAATAATGCACAATATCAAATATCTTGATATAGGTAATAATAATGTCATTCATTTCCTCGATTGGGTTATTTCAGGTGTGTTAAGGATGACACGGTCATGGTTTACCCAAGTTCTTCCACAAAGTATGACTTTCAGATCCAAGCTTTCAAGTTCACAGGAGGGTTCGATGAGGTACAACAATTTTGCTTAACAATTGTGTTTGTGTTTAGCAGGAACATTTCAATATACTACTGTAAAATTATCATTGACAGGTGTACATCAGCTGCTCCGTGATCCTGTGTGCAAAAGGCAGCTTAAACTCCAGATGTGCCCAAGGCTGTCTAGACCAAGCCGCACGCAGACGTAGGCGAGATGTGAGCCAGGAAACCGCCAGGCACTTCATCACCCAGGGTCCCTTGCGAGTGGCAAGACAGACTCGTAGCGCTGGTATATAAATATGGTTTAACAAAACAGTTCCTTGAAAGCACAATCAATTTATTCTTATTTTTTGGCAGTGACTGTAATATGATTCCGGTAACACTTTGATTCCATTATTAACAAAGTTTATGCATTAACCAATATTAACTAACAATAAGTCATATATTTCTTGTAGCATTTTTTCATCTATGTTAATGTTTGGTAAAGGAATAGTTCATCCAAGCATTTGCTGAAAATAAAATCACACTTAGGTCATCCAAGTCATCAGAACAGATTTGGAGAACTTTAGTATTGAGTGCTTACCGATGGATACTGGAATGGGTGCTGTCATATAAATGCTGATAAAAAGGAATGAATGAATCCATTGGTGAGCTCATGATATAAACATTTTTCTGAATATGTTCTGATGAAGACACTAGCTCATCTTCATGGTGGATTGCCTGAGGATGAGTAAATGCTTAGCTAAATAATTTTTTTGAGTGAGCTATTCCTTTTAACTAATGTTCATGGATGGAGCTTTTGAAGCATTACCATGACTTCATGTCATGATCTTTGCTGTTGCTCTTTCCCTTTATAGCCCCAAATGACGGTGGATTTCTACACATGAGCACAAGCACGGGGGTCTTCGCAGGACTCTTTATTGTCTCCATTGCGGTGCTGGTGGGAATACTGGTATATAATGCCAGAAGAACAAGACCTGTTGACCGCATGCATCTGCTGTCCACTTTCTGAGATAGCCGGTTTTAGTAGACGCACAAAGAACTGCATCCTTTCAGACTATGAACTGTAAAATCTTTCCAGTTTCCCACACATGAGCAGTAAATGAACAGTAAATGGTATAAACGCACAACAATGACCTTTGATGTGGCTGGTATTATCCTAATCCTAATATAATAAACATTTTCCCGCACTTATTTCCTTCTTCACTTTCACACAGGATTCCTCATTGAACATAATATGCTTATCAGGATGTATAATTACTGAAAACACGAACCTTCATTTAGTCTTTCTGAGAATCAGATGGCATTCCAGGGCTGTTAGAAAAACACGTTTATTATTGAATGTTGGTTTTAAAATTAATTGTGCATTATGTGCACAGTATTTGCTGTGTTGGTGTGTGGTAATTTGCAAAATTAGCCTCCTTGGTCATTTTTGTGTACAGGAAGTGTTTAATCAACCATTATTGTATGTACTGTACTGTAGTCATATTAAGAAAAATTATTGGTTTTAGTAGAGAAGCCGCTCACATATAAAACTGAAAGATTCAGTTTTTTTGTTTTTTTCCCTCACACACTTTCTCCTCTTGATATGAATCGCATGTCAGATGCTTTTGATATTTTTGCATAAAATTTAAAGATTACATTTCATGGAACCTGCTAGCTTATATGAAAGTATATCTTCATAAATTTAGCCCTGCTGTATTCTCAGACTCTCTGCCTGATGCTTTTAAGCAAACCTGCTTATTACCTTTGTGCTGAAAATGCTAGAAGTAATCTCAAAAATGATCTTGCATTCATGTCACCTACATCAGATGACTTATGGGAAAGCAAAACTTCCTGATTCTAAAAATGTGAAAGCTGCAGTGCAGGAAATGTGTGATTATTCTTATAAGCAAGACTTCAGAATGACGTGTCCTTAAAATGCATCTAGTTTCAATCACTACAGATCCACTTTATCTTGGCAGATTGGAAAAGACAATTTGAAATGTCAGATAAAGTCATAAAATGATTGGCTGCAATATGCTAAATTACACAGGCGTTATAATGATCTTCTCGTGAAAGTAAAAGGGAAACATAAGAAGTCTTAAAATGAATGAAGTATATTCTAATGGTAGCTGCACAATTATTTGAATATAACAATTTGAGATTTTTTTTATCATTTACTATTAAACTTTCATTGACTACTTATTCCAGTAGAAGTGAAGCACTGCATACAATAACTGACATTTTACTTATAAACTGTTTAATTAATACACAGTGAGACATGCATTTACAAATAAATTGCAATTAATCACATACAAAATTAAAAAAAAAGTATTTACATATTTGTATGAACTGTGTACATTTATTAAGTATATATAAAAACAAACACATGCATGTATATATTTAATGAAAATATGTTTATATATTAAATATATCTAGATATAATATTAAATATAAGAAAATAAATATATAAAATGCATTTACACATAAATACCTTGAAAACATATACTGTAAGTTTGTGTTTTAATATAAACATAACTCATCAATCATCATTAACAACTTGAAGTTTTACATTGTAGGTGAGCATGTGGATTTAACACATATACTGGTTTTCACATTTTACACAGACTTTCCATGGCCATCTTGGTTTTTGTACTGTTCAACTATATATTCATTTCACTTACCCTAACACTAATCGCACAAAACTTCCTGCATTTTTACATTAAAAAAACTCATGTTGTATAATTTATAAGCTATTTTTCTCATGTAGACCAAAAAATGACCCCATGCCGTCAAAAACTATAT
The DNA here is from genome assembly GCA_034779775.1 of Enteromius afrohamiltoni. NCBI lineage: Eukaryota > Metazoa > Chordata > Actinopteri > Cypriniformes > Cyprinidae > Enteromius > Enteromius afrohamiltoni. The sequence continues at coordinate 1,575,400 of JAUYWG010000018.1, read as the reverse complement.
CTGATCTGACACACACACTGGGTGTTTTTTTATGTTTTACAATGGTTTTATGTTTCTGTGGTTCATTTGATGTGGCTGGTGGTAGATGGTGGTGAATTTGTATAATTTATTGCTGTACTTCCAAATCATGTTTTACATATAGATTTTCAACCAAAAATGAAAATTCTATCACCATTTATTCATCCTCAAGTAGTTCCAAATCTTGAGGAATTTCTTTGTTATGCTGAAGATATTTTGAAAAATGTTTGTTACCAGGCTGTTTTGGGTCACCACTGACTTCTATATTAGGAAAAAAAAATATGGAAGTCAATGGAGACCAAAACAGCCTGGTTACAATGACATTGATAGAGGTTTGGAACAACCTGATCTCACAGATTTGTGTGAAATAATCACAAACTCTTAATGCATAATTCAGTGTTAGTATCACGTAATCATCGAAAATTGCGTGATGGGCTAGTAGTTAATGTTAATTATTGTTTTCTAAGAACAGAATATCAAGTCAATGACATCCCATATTTAAATGATTTTATTTATATATCAATCACAACTCATCAATCATGTCCAGATATTTGACTGGTGGTGGTGTCAGTATGGATAAATTAGAATTTTCTGTTATAGGATGTTATTTAAAGTGTTAGGGACAGGCAAGAAAAGAACGCTTGTATCAATTGTATCAATGTGATTTTGTGTTTGTATTTTTTCCACACCAAGCCACGCCCCTCCATAAGCCCCTCCCCCGTGACCAAGCCCCACCCGTGATCATCATCCGTGATCCACGCACAGATTTGGAATCAAATATTGGTTAATTATATTGTCATTATTGTATATGTATTGGGGTGTGGTTTTTCACTGTAAACGGTCACAACAGTTTTATTTATATTTATATATTTATACATTTATGAGCAAGTAACCCAACACCTGCCACTAAACCTACCATCCGTTAATAAACCAGCAGTTACAACTACCAACATTATTTATTAAAAATGATTAATATTCTAATTCTTTCCGAGACAAAAGGATTGATCACCATCTCTCCGTCAGCTGCGACTCATCTGTGCTGCAGACAAGCAGCTGCTGCTTTGCGCAAATTTAAAAAATGCCGCCTGGAGAATCCTGACATCAGCCTTGGTTGTAAAATTCCATTAGCTCTCGCGTGTCTCGTGACCAATCGCCTCATGCTGTAGAGAGATGTTATTGCGTCATTCTACAGGACGAGAGTGTCTTTTGAATAAGAGTCAATGCGTTAATGGAGCGGGATAATTTCAGCGATTAAAACCTTGTATTTACTCTTATTCACATTAACACATCGTGTGGCTTCCGAAGGGCTTGAAATGCAACAACTTGTTTGTAATGTTTTTTCAATAAATACCTATGACTGCGCTTTTATTGTATTGTCTGTGTGTTTTATATTGTTCAGATGTGGGTAGGTTTAGGGTAAAGGTGGGGCTAGGTGCTACAATAAAAGTATAGATTTTATATTAAATGAATCCAGTTATCCGTGTGTGGATCACGGCTAAAGCCTGTTATTGAATTACATTGTAATCTTTTACGTGAGCCCATCATGCAATTATCGATGGTTACGTGATAAGAACAGGGAATTATGCGTAAAGAGTTCATGGTTATTTCACGCAATTCTGTGAGATCAGGTCAAGGTGAGTAAATTATGATAGAATTTTCTTTTTTGGGTGAACTGTTCCTTTCATTTAATTTAAGATATGAAGATTTGTTTTATTCACCCTCATGTAAAGCTGATGACTGACATAATCATCAGTGCAAATTCCACAGAAATAAACTGGAAGGAAGTTCTGCATCCTATAGTGGCTGTGTGGAAATTTATTTGCTCATCTAGCTCAACTGGTTCATTTTCGTCATTTTTTGTCAGGGTTTCACAAAGAAAACCTTTCCAGTAAGAATAGAAGTAGAACTATTTCACCTTGGGACAAAACAAACAATTGAGTCATCTGCGAGTTTGTGGTTGCATTATTTTGCATATGCAATTAAAACGTTTGTGCAAATAATAAAAAATAAAATGTGATTGTTAATTATGTTTGCATATGGTATATTAAAATAAACATATTTCAGTTCGAACCAAAATCTTGTGTTTACACTACTGTAGTGTGTCCAACCTCAAAGATGTGAAATAAACTGTAAATACCAATCATTATTTTGGCCTGTATTGATTTTCTGGAAATCAGGCCAGATAAGAAGGTTATTTCCTCCATTAGAGACAATAAAACAGAAAGCTGCTCCTAGATGCAGAAGACACCACATCTGATCAGCATGTCTCTCACCTCTCTGCTCCTGGCTGAGCTTCTCCTGGTCACCACGGTAACAGCCACACACGTCTATGGAGACTCAATGACCTTCAACCCAAGAAGAAATCCTGATGGATTATATAAGGTGTGAACTCCTGAAATATAACTGTATCAGTAGCAGCCTTGTTGGGTGAATTACACTGTAAAACAGATTTTTATATTTATTAGAATTTTACATGTATGCATTTAGCAAAATAAGTGCATTTTAGACTTTGCTTCAGCAGTTATGCTAACTCAGTTGTTAAAGTTACTGTTTTAAGACTTAACATCATATTTTGAATGTTTAACATGCATTTTGAAGTTTGGTAACACATATGCTTGATAATCATTAATTTATACTAAAGCCATGATTCAATCTTTCTAAAAGTAATAGCTATCTGAATTGAATTTAAAACTGCAGTTTCTTCAAAGAGGAAACTTCACTGTAGGGAACACTAGTGGTGACACAAAAAGCGTACATACTTATAAGTTGTTTGAACTAATTACTTATAGCAGGTCAGAAATTAATGTTACCAGTATGGAGCAATATTTGCCCCATAACTGATTTCCCTCATAAGGTCATTGTTATTTATGTCATACACTCCAAGACATTTATTCAAAAATAAACATTTGCTGTTAATTTACTCACGCCATCCAAAAGGTAGATGACTTTTACTTTAGTGGAACAGTAAATAAGATTTATAACTTAAATTGTGGTGATTCATAAAATGCAAGACACTTTATTAATTTTTGACCTTGCAGTATAGTGTTTATTGTACAATTCAAAGATTTTTGCACTTCCTGGAAGCTAATTTGCCACCACATCAAATTTGGAACTTCAAGCTCAAACCATAATAAAAACATTACAGGTTGAGCTTTGCTTCAAGTCAACTTACCATTCCTGTTATGGATATGATTACTGGCTGTGCAGCTCTGGAGACTGTGGAAATGATGTCAGTTCTGTGATTGGTCAGGTAGATTCAAGTCCCAATGGTAACAATTGGTGTCAGCCTGAGGGAGTGATAACAAATAGGGTTTCCACCAACAGCCCATTCCAGCTCCTGCAAGTAAATGTGTTTTCACCAACAGAATCATTCACGAATGCAAATCTGAACAAAATGTAAATATTAAATGTCATGTTACAACAGCAAAAGTGGTTGCTGCTGGATCTACAACACAGTCAACAATTCTGGATACTGGAGTCTTCTCTCTTACATTGACCTCGTGTGAGATCGAACACCTCAGAGCCCAACCAACCGATCACCAATACCCCCACTGTATCATTTGTCAGGTGAATCAGCTGTTCAGCAGAATTAATAGAAGCTTGTAGTGTTAAAATTGATCTATTTTTCATTGTCCATTCAACATGATAAAGTCATACAGCTATTCACTACAGTAATGTTGCCGTATTGCTTTGTGTTACAGAATTCCTCAGAACTGTCACAGGGGATACAATCTTCTAGCCTTTGATCTTGATGAAGACTATGTCTCATGCAGATTTAGACTCAGAGAAAAACCTGGAGTGTGGAATCTGTCTCTATTGTATTTTAGTTACATCTTCTTACATTTTTCCCATGCACCCTGTTTTCTTTTTCTTCCAAATGTAGCATAACTGCTCACCTGATACAACCACAACACCACACGATACAACCACTACAGCACCTAAGACAACCAGAAATACACCTAAGACAACAACCACAACACCACTTTAGACAACCACCACATCACCTAAGACAACCATCACTACACCTAGGACAACCACAACACCTAGGACAACCACCACTACACCTGGGACAACCACAACACCATCTGAGAGAACCACAACACCACCTGAGACAACCACAGCACCACCTGAGACAACCACCACAACACCTAAGACAACCACCACAACACCTAAGACAACCAGTACAACACCTAGGACAACCACCACTACACCTAGGACAACAGCACTATCTTCCACTGAGGGTGAATATCTACCACAGGTTTCTCGACCCAACTCTGCATCATGGAGAACAACTGCAGGCTCGTGTAAATCAAGAGCTTGAGATCAGAGTGAAACCTTTTGCATCTGTTTCAAGGTATTACAATTTTTGCCTATTGCTTACACACCTTTTGCAAAATTTGGCCCCTGTGGCTGAAAAGAAGTGCATCACGTAAGACAAATCACTCATTAATCTATTTAAGTAAATGTATTGCAAACAACATTGTTTCGAGAGGAACGTGGGATGAGTAATCACGAATTGCTGGCAGCCCGTTTCCTAATCATCCCTCGTTTATTCGCACCCAATCAAATAATTTCCCCTTCATTATAAATTCTCCCAGCTTTCATTTCCCCGCGTCTTGCTTTCGTGCATGCATCCAGCATTTCGCTACCGCTCACAAAGACAAGATTTCTGATTCTTCTGACTATGTTGCGAGCCTGCTCCTCGCCCAAAACCAATGCGGACTCCGGCTATCCAACAGCCACTTAACAAACAACAGCCGCTAAACAAGCCGCGGCCGCTCACCAAGCCCTGGCCGCCCAGCAAGCCGCAGCCCCGCCAGCCACCCGACTCGAGTCTGCCAGGCAGGCCAACTCGCATGCAAAGCGAGCCTGCTCACTCTCGCCTCTGCCCGCCAGGCAACCACCGCCATCGCCCGCTTCTTCATACACCTCAGCTCGTTCGACAACCAAGAAATTGACCATCTAATCTCTCTGCAAAACCCTCGCTGCTGCCGGCATCAATTTCTCTCACAAAGCAACCAAAAGGGACTAAAATTTATGCCCATCCACCCCGACTTATGGCACCTTTTCGGCATCCAATGGCGAAACCAATTCTATTTCACCATCCGCCTCACCTTCGGATGCAAAACCAGTCCAAATATTTTTAACATGCTCTCCGAAGCCATCTGCTGGATATTACAAAACAACTATCAAATCAGCCACCTTATCCACCTCCTTGACGATTTCCTAGTCATTTCCCCTCCCCACTCCCCACCCGTCACAGACCTATCAACAGTACTCAAAGTTTTCACAAAAATTTGTAGAATTTCACTCCACAAAGAGAAACTAGATAGGATCACCCTAATCACCTCCAACCTCCTTTCAAATCCCCAGTGCTCCAAACAAGAACTCCTTTTAGTTCCCGGGCATCAAAATTTCGCCATGCGCATCATCCTGCAAGGCATCTCCCACCTGCTAACCCTAGCCTCCTCAGTCCTCTCCCTAGAAGATTCCATGCAGAACCTGATTTTGCTCAGTTCCACATGTCCCTGGGTCAACATCTTTATTGACCCTGGAACAACATTGTGAAAAGCCAATTAGATTTGAAGAATCAGTTTTTGTGAAGTTCAGGCTAACAATCAGTGTTTGGTGCTTGTACATCAGTGTCAGTCATCATTTCCTTTAGGCATAACTCATGGGTAGGGTTAGGTTTAGGTGTAGAGATATGGTCAAAACTAAAATTTTGGAATAAAATGTTGTTCCAGGGTCAACAAAATGTTAACCCAGGAACACGCCTAACTCAGAAAAATCAGGACGTGCAAGATTCCATAGCCTTAACAAACCAGTGCTTACACAAACTCCAGCTCTTGGTCTCCTTCCTCTCCCAATGGAATGGCCATTCTTTCTTCTACAAAGACTGCCTAGCCAACCCAGTAGACATTCAGTTGTTCACCGACGCAGCCCATTCCATTGGTTTTGGAGGTTTCTATCGCAACTGATGGTTTGCCTCTCCCTGGCCCCCCGAACTAGCCAAAACCCCACCCCACCTGGTTTCTATAGCCCTTTTTGAACTCTACCCCATTGTTGTAGCCTCAGGCCTCTGGAGTAAAGAATGGTCATCCTCCTGCATAGTCGTCCACTGAGAGAACGAAGCTATAGTCAATGTATCAATAAGCACAGCTCCCACTCCCCCGCTATCATGCCTCTTCTCAGATGCCTAGTCTGGACTTCTGCCCTTAACCCTTTCACACATAAGTTTAAAATATTCTAGCTGAGCCTCCAGAGGGAGTTTTTTTAAGCGACAGTTATTTTGGAATGTTTAGCCTTATTGTTTCCATGGCGATGCGTCATACTTGTCACTTGCCTTTTTTATTATTAATATTTATGAACATACCAACTATATTATGACATATTTTATTGTCCAAATTTGAAATCTATAATGACCATGTTAGTTGATCTATACCGGGTGTGGGTGTGTACCATGTTAGTTCGTGTTGAATCCGAGCTGTGGGATTTACAACACATAAATTCATCCTCTCCTCTCGAAACACGTAAGTCTCCGGTAAATGGGGAGAAGAGAAGAGACAACTTTATAGTAACCTACACGATTTGTATATGCTATTAATAAAACATGTCGTCAGATTATATTTGTAAGGATCATTATTGCCGTTTCTATATTATAAACAATAAATGTATGGTTTTGCTAGTACTTATGTGTTTTTAAATGTATGAAACCTACAGTTAGCAGTATATGATTGAAAACACTTCATATTTGTGATAATATGACAAACGCTCAGCGCGTCCGAGCTGCCTCTGCATCAGCAAAAGCGTGAGAACAGATTTGAATTCAGCAGTTGATGATGTGATGCACTGAACGTTCTAATCACACCGGTGTGATTGTATGTTCCAGGGACCAGCCAAGCCTGATCACACCGGTGTTATCGTACGTGTGAAAGGGTTAACCAATTTACCCTCACAGCTAAACATATGCCAGGGAAAGATAATATCATTGCTGATTCACTCTCTCATTTTCTGTTCCAGAAATTCAGGACCCCAGTACCTCCCTATTTTCAGCTTATATTCCCTTAAACCATCCATTGAGACCCCTGTACGAAAAATCTATCAACTCCATGTTCCTAGCAGTAGCTCCTAGAACTCTCCAGTCATACCTCACCGCTTGGAGAGCATTTAAAACCTTCCACCTAAGCGTCAATCTCCCTTTCCCAGATTTCTCTCTCCTAGCTATTACCTCCTTCATATCGTACCTCAACTCCTTTAGATTCCTCCAAGCCAATTGCATAAGTGGCATCCAATTTTTCCATAAATTGATACATGGTACCACCGCCCCCAATATCTCCAACTCCCAAACCCACCTAATTATCAAGGGCCTACAGAGAGAAAACCCTTCCCGCCCCGACCAAAGGCTCCCCATAACCCTGGAGATCTTAATTCTCTGCATCTCCACTCTCCGCCGAGGTTATAGCTCCCCTCTAATCAATCGCACCCTATATGCCATGTTTTTCGATTCCCTAAGATGCTCCAAATTCACTGTGAACTCTCCATTCAATCCCGCCATCCATCCCACCATCTCCGACCTCTCCAGCTATCTCCTCTCTCACCCAACCTTACCAAACTCTACAAGCCTCTACAGCCACCAAAAGAGGTTTAGCCCCCCACCAAATCCAAACCCTAGGCCGCTGGTCCTCAGACGCTTTCAGAAACTACATCGGATTAGCCCCTGCATCTATTTTCCAAGCCATGCTAACCCTATCCAACCCCACCCAATGCACAGTCCCGCCTCAGATTCCCTCACAAAAGTAATCAATGTTCTCCTCTATCTCCCCTCCTCTCCTCTGAAGTTCCATTTCCTGCCTCCGCAGAGGCTCTACTAATCCGGCTTCTCTGAAACTCCTTTCCCTCTTTCTCCCGCTTCCGCAGAGACTCTCCAAACCCTCTTTACCTCCGCAGAGGTTGTTTAGTACCTGTAGACCTGTACATGCAAATAAACTACTAGTTAGTGCTCCAAAAAATGTAACCATATAAGCATAAACAGTTTAAACCCCCATGATTCATATTTTTAAACTTCAGTAGCAAAAATGCAACCAGAGTTGATAAGTTTCTGTAAATCAGTTCAAACTGTCATCCATTTACAACCACTTATATTTACTTTATTTGTGTTATTAATAAAAACTGGCTCTTTTCATATATTAAGACATTTTTGCAATTTTAATGTTAGTAAATCAGTTTTAATTTATGTATTTTGTTTGTGTATGTTCTTAATTGAAAACATGCAATGATTCTTATAAACTGCATATGATAAACTGGGTATAAACTTCATATTTTTGAAAGATGATATCGGTTGGCTAGAAGGGAGAAGTGATTACAGTGCTGGTATCATGCTCCTGCCATGTGGCTACTTGTCAGAAAAAACAATAAATTTTTTTTAAAGAAATGTGTGAAAACAATCATTTACTACCATTTAAAGGAAAAACTGCAGAACAAACTCACCTGTCATGAACCCTTAAGACACGCTTTCAGAGTCCACTATCCCAGCTCAGCCGTCTTCACTCTCTCCTAGTGACCTAATTAGTAATTGATCACACCTGTGTTCTATCAAGGACCTGGCATAAAAGCTGTGAACACCAGAGAGAAGACGGCAGAGATCGACCCCTCTTCTTACTTACCTTATGCCTTCACCGCTGTGTTCAGCTTGTCAAGGAATTCAAGGACCTGATCATCTTATCCAGTGACTCTATCGTGCCTGTACGTACCTGCTCAGTCTACTGCACCTACCTGCCTAGGGATTAAGGAAATTCAAAGGATCTAACTCACGTCCACTCACCAGTCTACTTACCTGCACAGATCCAGTTATACTTTCAGCAATCGGTGATCGCCAACATCACGTGAGATATCGCTTCACTATTACCTGTTGTACTCGCATTGTTGAACTCACCTGTCTCCTCAGAGCGCTGCCCGCACACCACCGTCCAGCTCACCGTCACCTACAAATGAAAAGAGGAAATGAAGAGAGAGGCGTTAGCAATCCAGGGATTGCGGAGGAGGATTTAAGAGAAATGATCTGGAGATCGCAAATGCTTTATGTTTGAACAGTCCTACCTGCAGACTGCCTTGTTTGCATTACAATAAACTCTGTTATACTTTACCTTTCATTGTCCAGATCCCTTCTTGGTTGAGCGATACACATTTAATAAACAAGGTTTTTTTTTTGTTTAGTTTTTTTTTTTAATAACACTGGGATGTTGCGTGTATACATATATATGTTCTTTTTTTTTCTAAATGTTTCAACAAATCGTTTTTAATTTAATGTTTTAATAATGTTGTTGTTGATTTATGTATACACAGGAAAAAGAATGTTTGTGTTATTTTTAGATATGTTTCCATGGAAACTAGCAAAAATAAAATAATTTCATGGTTGTTGTTTTAAAAATACCATATTTTAAATTAGTTAATGCTTATATTAAGTAACCTTTTCTACATGATTTTACTTAATACTTACTAGTTTGGGTTAACTTTAATAATCCTGATTTGATCTGCAATTTGTTAATATCTTGACTTAGTTTGCATATTAAAGGGGGGGGGTCTCTGTCAGAAACTTCACTACCAACTTTTTCGTCTTCCGGGGGGCAGGGTGTCACGAGCAGTCCGTTGTGGTGATGTGTACAACCGCACTTCTCAGCATGGCAAAGAGCAGAGGACGAGGAAATTCAAGATACAACGTTTAAGACAAAAAGTAGAAACAAAAAGTTGACGAGGCAGCGACAACAACAAAAAACCAACTACTCAGAAACACACGTAACGTCAACACCGGATAACCTCAACTCAAAAAACATGGGCTTTAAATACAAACTGATAACCAAAAGTGAAGGCAGCTGGAAATACAGGTGGACAGAATCAACAGATTCAGGGAACATAATTACAGGAAATACCAAATAAGGACAAGACAGGGGGGGGAGACCAGGACAGACAAACAGACACGTCACATTACACCCCCTCTCCGGAAAGGCGCACCTGCTCCATAAGTACTAACAATCAAAAAAAAAAAAAAAAACAGAATTATCACCGGGGGGGAGAGGTGGGCTCCCTGGAGGCAGGACGAGGGAGCACACACATAGACTGTCTCCAGGGCGAGTCAGGAGTCTTTAGAGGCCATGGGTCAGGGGCCTTGGCTGGCCATGGCGGATCAGGAGTCTTTAGAAGCCAGGGGTCAGGGGCCTTGGCTGGCCATGGCAGATCAGGAGTCTCTGGAGGCCCTGAGTCAGGGCCTTGGCTGGCCATGGCAGATCAGGAGTCTTTAGAAGCCACGGGTCAGGGGCCTTGGCTGGCCATGGCGGATCAGGTACCGGCTGTGGCAGTTCGACAACAGTCCAAGTACAGACCCCTGTCCCGCCCACCCTTTCCAGGAACCACACCTTACTGCCCCCCCCCACCCCAAATTTTCTTGGGGAAGCTCACCGGGGGACGCTCGGGAGGTGCAGGATCTGGAGGATGCCCGGGAGGGTGCACTGGAGGCGCAGCCGACTCTGGAGAGCGCATTGGAGGTGCAGCCGACCCTTTCCAGGAACCACACCTTACTGCCCCCCCCCCAAAAAAAAATTTCTTGGGGAAACTCAGCCGACTCTGGAGGAAGCCCTGTTGGCGCAGGTGGATCAGACCACGGCGGCAGGTCCTACTCCATTATTGGCTCTGGTGGGTAGGGCCACGGCGGCAGGTCCTCCTCCACTATTGGCTCAGGTGGGTCGATCCACAGCGGCAGGTCCTCCTCCACCTTTGGCTCTGGTGGGTCGATCCACAGCGGCAGGTCCTCCTCCACCTTTGGCTCTGGTGGGTCGGGCCACGGCGGCAGGTCCTCCACCATTGGCTCTGGTGGGTCAGGCCACGGCAGGCTCGGGAGGGCCCTCTTGCAGCGCAAAAGACTCGGGAGGGCGCTCTTGCAGTGCAAAAGATTCGGGAGGGCGCTCTTGCAGCGCAAAAGACTCGGGCTCCGCCCTCTGCTCCACGGGAGAGCAACGGAGTAGTACAGGAGCATGCGAGGATGGATGCATTCATGACTGGAGGCGTGCTTTCAACGGGCTGCTCTGGCGTGTGCGGCGACATCCAGCTCTGGGAGCGCACCGTCACCAAACAAAGGAAGACTGCGGACCTCCACGGCAGGTCTCTGACATCCGGCAGCTCCACTGCAGTCAATCTCTGAGCTGCGCTGAAAAATACTGCCGCGAGCACAGAATCGCCGAGACCCGACCGTTCAGTCAGCTGATAATACTCGTAGATGAAGTCCTCGAACGGCGGGTCCCGGCGAACAAGAGTGAAAAGCTCTGCAGCGAATGCAATCCTCGAAATGATGATTCGGTGTTCTGTCACGACCGGTCCGTTGTGGTGATGTGTACAGCCGCACTTCTCAGCATGGCAAAGAGCAGAGGACGAGGAAATTCAAGATGCAGCGTTTAGTAAGACAAAAAGTAGAATTAACAAAACAAAAAGCTGACAAAACAGGGGCGACAACAAAAATCCAACTACACAGAAACACACGTAACGTCAACACCGGATAACCTCAATTCAAAAAACATGGGCTTTAAATACACAAGAACTGATAACCAAAAGTGAAGGCAGCTGGAAAAACAGGTGGACAGAATCAACAGATGGGAACATAATTACAGGAAATACCAAAGGACAAGACAGGACTAAACCAAAAATACAAAGACGGGGGGAGACCAGGACAGAAAGACATGAAACGTCACACAGGGTTTATGAAAATATTAAGGTCTGTCACAAACCCAGCAAGAAGCTTGTTAAATGACACATTTAAAAAAATGCTCTTATTTTTACAAAAAGTGGTTGCAAACATTTTTTTTGTTTGTTAGACAGCTGAAATGTGTTTATTTTTAATGTAACGTCAATTGACTGCAACCACTTACCTTTAAATGATTTGTCAATTCAATAATTATTTTTCTCAGTGCATAAGTGTGAGTAATTAATGTTAGGATTTTAATTTTTGAGTAAATTATCCATTTAAAAAACTGGACCCCTATACGAAAAACAAGGCACAAAGATGCAAATGCCAATCATTCTTTAGCTATTATTAAAACTAAGATGGTTATCTTTTGTTTTCAAGGAATCTATGACAGATTATCACCTGTCAGTTTCTACAATGAAACAGAAAGTTATTCCCAGATGCAGAAGACATCAGCAGTGATCAGCATGTCTCTCACCTCTCTGCTCCTGGCCGAGCTTCTGCTGTTCACCTCGGTAACAGCCTCACATTTCTATGGAGGCTCAATGACCTTCAGCCCAAGAAGGAATCCTGATGGATCATACAAGGTGAGAACTCCTGAATTATAACTAATAGCAGCCAGTCCTTGTTGGGTTGAATTATATTGCACTGTAAAACAAATGGCATTTATAAATGTAAACTTTATTGCATTTCACATTTAATCATTTGACATTATGTATTTTAAGTAACATTTATTAACTATTAACTCCAACTTTCCCCTCAATTAATTCTTAATTTGCTGCTTATTAATAGTTAAGGTAGTTGTGTAGTTTAGGTATAAAATTGGATTAGGGATGTAGAATAAGGTCATGTAGAATAAAGCATTAATGCATTAATGCTTAATTAGCTCTAATAAATTGCTAATATTCTAGTAATATGCATGCTAATAAGCAACTTATACAGTAGGTGTAATCATAAAATAAAGTGTTACTGTATTTTTGTATCACCAAAATAGGTAACCACCACCAGTTAGACTGGCTGTAAACTCAAAATGCACACTCTCAGAAAAAGCACAAAACATTCAGTAGTCATTTTTACCTTGTTCATTAAGCATTGCTAAAGTCTTTATAAGGTTGTTAAAAGTGTAAAATGAACTGCCACTTTAAGAAATGAGATACATTTATGTTGCAAAAAGTTTTGAAAAAAAGTGCCGCTGCTGAAGACAATATGGCCCTGGAACACTGAGACTTTGCATAATGTCAGATTCAGGCAACAAAGTAACTGGATTTTAACTTTCAGTCCTTGCAATAATAGTCGTTGGTTTGAAAGCCAGGTTAGGCACATATGGTGGTGTAGAAGGTCAAAAAGTGCAAAGCACCTGACAACGTAGTAAGGGGGACTGAAAAAGGGGTGTCAGTACTACTAACCACTGAAGGCTCAGCACCAATTCTGTTATCTTTGTCCATTCTCCTCAGAATTTTGTATGGCCACTTCCATTTAGGAGCCAGTTTATTCTGCTTTTGAGCTGGGTTATCCAAAAAATACGAAGTCACCTGGCTTATGTGGGTGGAAAAATGTCTTTTTGTCGTACTGCCATTTCTGATTAAGTTTAGCTGCAGAGGACTGCACAGCAGTATCTTTGAAGGCATAGGACAAACATGTGGTCACATCACAAGTCGGGGTGCCTGGTGTACATGAAGTGACAGCAGAACTACAGTTCAGAAGGACTTTCGCAGGTAGTCGTGGTTCTCTGCCATGTGCAAGAAAGAAAGGAGAAAACCCAGTACTAGAATGAACACTACAGTTATAGGCCAGTTCTACTCGAGGGAGATATTTGTCCCATTCACCCCCACTTTCACAAATGTTCTTGGTGAGTTGGTCTTTTAACATTCGTTCAGTCTTTCGACCACACCATAGCACTGTGCTTACAGTAGCAGGGGGAGGTACGGGTTTTCTCAATGCCCAGTTGACTGCACAGATGCTCAGATCGGACTCAAACTGTCTACCTTGGTCAGTATGGATTTTCTCAGGGTCTCCGTGCTGCTTAATGTAATCCTTAAAAATGCACTGTGCTACAGTTGTCGCACGCTGATATTTCAGTGGGTAAAAATTGACAAAACTGGTAAAAAATTCCATCACAACTAAAACATATCTATTCCCACACAAAGTAACAGGTAGCTCAGTGATGTCAGCAGCAATTCTTTGGAATGGTCTTTCTGCATGAATGGACTGTAACGGGGCCCTTTCATGAGGAGTGGTAGTGGCACTCATATGACCACTAAACTTTTCCCCATGAAAACACATAAGAGCTGTTAGAATGAGTACTTCAGGCAAGAGTACTTGGTAATCAGGAGGGCTGTGAGGAGATGGTTTCACTCTGCGACACAAGATACCCTCTTGAACTGGTAATTTGGGGAATTCATGCCAAAGTTTCCTCAATGTGGCAGGGGAATGTTTAAGTCTTTTGTTGAGCTTGTAATGTCAGGAAGAACCCCACAACCCAGTGGGACTTCAGTCTTTTAGCTGTGGTATGACTAGAAATTACACACTGTACTGGTTTTGTGGCGATCTTCATAGCCTCTGTGTCGGTCACCTTCTCACTGGTTGTGGGAGTAAGGTTCATCTCAACGATGTGGAGAAGATGCAGGTGACAATGAATATCTACTAGGAGATGAGAGTGGAGAGAAACGATGCTTGTCTCTTCCACGTTCAGGTGAGTAATCTCTCTGTCTAGAGGAAGCGTGTTGCCTTTTCAGTTGACTCACTTCCATCCGGAGAGCCTTAACATTTGCCGTTAATTGCTTTACTGCAGACATGATTTCAGCAGAAATGTCCCCAGATGCTGTGGTCTTTGTGGACACTTTGGCTGAAAGCGATTCACTGGGTAAGGTTGTGGACAAATTTGGTGAAAGGCTGGTCTTTTGACTAAGAGGAGGAAGAGGTGCAAGAACTTCTTGTGCTCATTCCCACTTACAAGCAGTGGCTAAAGCTTCCTCTAGGCTATTAGCACCATGTTCATGACATTTTGCTTGGAGAACAGGGTCAAGACCAGCAACAAACCATCTAAATCTTTCCATGACAATGGCACTCTCACCATAATTTGGAAATACTTCCAAAACCAGTTATGTGATCTCAGCTGCAAATACTTCCAATGGCTCTTTGGGCATACTTGGTCGAGCATTCACAAAAATTTGAAAATGCAGCAAAAATTGTTTCCTCCCAAAAACATCATTTAATGCAACACACAGTTCATAGTTTTGTTGTATGTCAGGTGACAGAGAGAATCAGTAAGCTAAAGTATCTCCACTCAACCTCGTAGGCAAAATGGCGGCCAAATCTTGAGTTTGTGCATCAGCCCAGGCCTTAACTGCAAGCTCCAAATGGGCTTTCCATAAGAAAAAAACTGTCTTTATCCCTAAGGTCTCCATTAAAACACGATAGAAGGTCGACTTTAAAGTGCAGCAATCTTGTAGTGCAATTTACAAAAGTCATGTCCTCTCTGCGTTCAGCCGCCGGTGCAGATCATCATGATCACTCCCATTAGGAGACGAAGCTCGCGTGGGAGACATGCGAGAATCGCACTTCTCTCTCCTCTTTTCCCAAGCATGCACTCTTTTGCAAAAATACATCGCAAAATATAGTCATTATACCCTTTGCATGTATATAACATCCTCAATAAATATTACTTAAAGCTGCAGTCCATAACTTTAGGCACTTTAGCGGTTAATAAACAGAACTGCATGTGTCTTGTGGAAGAAGATTGATGGCAAGATCTTAATTTAATCATATTATAAACCATTGATTATTTCAGGTTGAGCTTCGCTTTAAGACAACCTACCATTCCTGTTATGGATATGATTACTGGCCGTGCAGCTCTGGAGACTGTGGAAATGATGTCAGTTCTGTGATTGGTCAAGTAGATTCAAGTCACAATGGTGAAAATTGGTGTCAGTCTGAGGGAGTGATAACAAAGAGGGTGTCCTCCAACAGCCCATTCCAGCTCCAGTAAGTTAATGTGTTTTCACCAACAGAATCATGTTACTAATCACTAACAATGCAGATCTAAACAAAATGTAAATATAAAATGTTTACATGTTACAACAGCAAAAGTGGTTGCTGCTGGATCTACAACACAGTCACAAATTCTGGATACTGGAGTCTTCTCACTTACATTGACCTTGGTGTAAGATCGGACACCTCAGAGCCCAACCGATCGCCAATAACCACCACTCTACCATTTGTCAGGTGAATCAGCTGTTCAACAGAATTAATAGTAATTTAATTTCACTATGTCCATTCAACATGTTAAAGTCATACAGTTATTCACTACAGTAATGTTGCTGTATTGTTTTGTGTTACAGAGTTCCTCAGAACTGTCCCAGAAGATACAATCTTCTAGCCTTTGATCCTGATGGTGACCATGTCTCATGCAGATTTGGACTCAGAGAAAACCTGGAGTGTGGAATCTGCAACCAACCTGCTGGCTTTACATTGGATCAGGTAAAGAAAATTACTAAAATGACTAAGCCTGTGACATATAATATAACTTGTCGCCTCTGAATATCTTGAGTTGTGTTTAATGTCTGGGTTGACACATTAACTGCCCGATTAACTGACAAATTGTTGCGCAACAATTGGTGAAACATATGGTGAAAAATAACAGTATGCCATGGGTCATGAGTATTTCAGTTAATTCACCCTTTTTTTAATTTTCTTCTAAACATAGCATAACTGCTCTCTGTCATATTCACACACATTGGTCCGTGGAGTTCATTCATTTGAGCTGGTGCTGGAGGACTTCCCCACTCAAAAGATTACTTTGTCCTACAACAACCTACCTTCAAAGGAAATATCTCCGGTCTTTATTATCAGAAACCGACGTGCTGCCAATAATATAAATAGAACAATACCACCTCAAGCATTGGCACACATAACATTTTCAACAATGACTACAACATTTTCAACAACCACCTCAACACCTTCAACAACAACTACTACATCACCTACAACCACAACCACTACATCACCCACAACAACAACCACTACATCACCTACAACAACATCCACTACATCACCTACAACAACCACAACTTCACGTACAACAACAACCACAACATCACCTACAACCACAACCACTACATCACCTACAACAACAACCACTACATCACCTACAACAACCACAACATCACCTATAACAACCACAACTTCACGTACAACAACCACAACGTCACCTACAACCACAATCACTACATCACCTACAACCACAACCACTACATCACCCACAACCACTACATCACCTACTACAACAACCACAACATCACCTACTACAACAACCACAACATCATCTACAACAACAACCACAACATCACCTACAACAACAACTACTACTACATCACCCACAACAACATCCATTACAGCACCCACAACAACAACCACTACATCACCTACAACAACAACCACTACATCACCTACTACAACAACCACTACATCACCAGCAACAACAACAACCACAACATCATCTACAACAACAACCACAACATCACCTACAACAACAACTACTACTACATCACCCACAAC
>JAUYWG010000018.1:1531800-1545098 GCA_034779775.1 Enteromius afrohamiltoni | reverse complement strand
ACTTTCAAAATATATACTGTATGTGTGTGTGTTCCTGGTGTTTAAAATAAACATAATAAATAAACAGCATCAACACAATATATTATGTAAAGAAAACTTTTATTTTGGATGCGATTAATCGCGATTAATCATTTGACAGCACTATTTAAAATATATTCACACAGAAAACAGTTATTTTAAATTGAAATAATATTTCACAATATTACGGTTTTGTATTTATTTTTAATCTAATAAATGCAGCCTTAATTTGACATATTATTCTATATATACAGATAGTATGCAAATAGCATAGAACAGAGAGACTTTATTAAGGGTCAAAAGGGAAGCTAGAGATGCAGCAGAAGTGATGGTCTTACTGTGATAAAGCCTAGGTCTTGTGACTTTCCGCACGGCTGCAGTGAGACGTAGCTTATGTTCTCCTGCTGTGTGCAAGCCTTCTCATCATGTGGCGTTGTTTTATCAGCTGTATCCTCCTGCACTACAATAGAGACGGCCTCTACTTCCTGTTGAGCTGAGGTCACTTCCTGCAGAATTAGACCTTTCTATGTGTGAATGAGCCATTTGAGCTGTTAAAAAGAGTGCATATGTTTGTGTGTGTGTGTACCTGAATGTGATTCTCTGCGTGGGCTGGTTTGCTCCAGGCCAGTGCGATCAGAGAGTTTTGTTTCTCTACTGAAATCTCTCCTCTGCTCTCAGTCTGTCCCTGTCTTCTCTCTCCGTCATCATCTCTCATCTCCATCCTGCTCTCTTTGTCTCTCGGTTCTCTAACACACAAGATCTCTAAATATGGAGTATCCTCTGGATCTATAGCCATCCCGCAGCCTTCGGACACAAAAATGCAAAATGCAGTAACAGTATTAATACATGTTTCTTGAGCAGCTAATCAGCATATTAGAGTTCTGAAGAGTCAGGTGGCAACGAATGATGATGAAAATTCAGCTTGGCATCAAATTAAATTTTAAAATATATTTCAATAGAACAGTGATTTTAAATAATTCAATTATTTTAAATAGTATTTAACATTATTTTCACATTAAAATCCAGACTGACTCAAAACTTAAAGTATTAATCTCAGTAGGTTTAATGTTAAAACACATTCTTGTATTACTGTTTGATGCTTCATTTATGAGGCATTATATTAATAGTCTATGTTTGTCATTTACCAGTGCAGAGTTCTTGTTTTTCAGCATCTGATGGCTCTTCTTGTCCTTGTTCAGTGCTCTCTCTCTCCTAAAACGGACAAAGAAAAGACTTACATTGCATTGCTTACAATGGAATACCTATAGAATCTCTTCCAGTGAACTTTCTTCAATAGTTCCTTGCAGGTTAAAAACTAATTCAGATAAATCATATTGCATTTTAGAAGTTGCCAATTAATATGAACTTGTACAAACAACCTACACCTAACCCCGCCCCTAAACCTACCCATCACTGGGGTTTAGACAAATCATCATTGTACAAAATCATACAAGTGAGGTCGTATGAATTAGCCACCTTGTAAAATACATACCAATTGATCGTGGGACTTTACAGACTTTAGATATTCAACTTTAGATATTACTATTGGTCCTTCATTGCATGCATTGTTCAAAATAAAGGTTTTTATTGCCATTAATAGTTACACGAAGAATCGTTTTTGACATCCACTGAACTTTTACATTCCACAAAGTGTTATTATAGAGGAAATATGACAAAAATGGCTCTGTTTTTAGAACTGGTAACTGGAAGGTTCTTTGGGGAACCAAAAAATTGCCATCGATTTGAGGTAAGGCCCTGGTATAGATCTAGTTCATACAGTAAATGATTTTCTAAACAAATTATGAAACACAAAGGAGCTAATATGACGAAGAGTCTAATGTGAAAGTAATTTATCATTACAGTGTGAGTGTTGCTGATGCCTCGGCTGGTGTGGGCAGGTACACGTGACTGCAAAACATCAAGCAGGTTGTAGAAACTGGGACTGTGAAGTTCAGTCTGGTATTTGCGAAGCGAAGTCCAAAGACCCTCAGGGTCCTGGAAAGTGAAAGAGAAAATATTCACACAATAAACATCATCGGCATGTTTGGTTTAATAACTACTTTGCTTTTCATATTCTTTAACTTTATTTTTACATGTGCATGACCTGTTTTAGCTTAGTTTACATTTGACAAATGCACATCTCTTAGAGCTGCTACAGCATGTACTATGGTTCTGTTCAGAATTAATAGTGCATACAGTGCAGTGTATGCTGAGATTCACCAAATCTGGCAGAGAGTTTAAAACGGTCCAGGCCTCATCATCTTGTGTTTGCGTCAGCTGGGTCAGCAAATGAGTGGCACACTCCCCCCATGAGACCTCTATCCCAGAACACCCTGGGGCGAATGGTCCAGGATGAGAACCGTGTGCTTCCTGTAGAGAGGCTTTAATTTGCTGCAGGCTGCACACGCAGCTCTGATCCACCACGTTTCCATGAACCACATCTGAAAGATAGACACGTATGCACGCTTTAATGAAAACCAGAGGCACATTTTAGTGCTGATGCGCTTATAATGTTAAGTTGCTATCTAGTTCACCCAAAAATCAAGCCCAAGTCATATTAATCTGGAACGTGAGGGTGAGTAAATGATGACAGGATTAGGTGAACTATCGCTTTGTTGTGGTTTGTGTGTTTTATATGTAGGTGATGTTTTTAACTGTTGTTTTTCTGTATGTTTCCCTCGAGGTCACTCGGGGAGAGCCTGTTTAAGATCTCCACCAAATGTTTCCTTTCCTGCTCCTGACACACAACCAAACACTGCAGCACAGCCTGATGGGTAACAAACAAAACAAACAATCTATAATGAAACTATATCTAACGCAAACATACTGTATTAAGGCTGGAGTTGGGCCATTTTGGAATGATTATATATTACAAGATAAGACCACACAAATTAAAATCAAATGTTTTTTGAGCAGCATTAAAATGATTTTTAAAGGATCGTGACACTGAAGACTAGAACACTAGAGCTTTTGATCACATTCAGTTCATTCCAACAAAAACCCCTTGAATTCACAAATAATCTGGAAGAAGGAAATGTCGTGTCTATGTGCACACATTACCTGTTGTGTGCAATTTCCTGTTTTCCAGCCCTGCTGTGTTTTAGCAGTGGGATCCAGTTTTTCCTGAAGCCAGATCCTGGTGAGATCCTGACTGACTGAACATCTCATAAAAGGCCTAGAGCACACAGAGTCGGTTTGGATTCAAGCTTGGACACTTCAGAGCCAAAGTAGCTGTAGCATGTTATGTTTTAAAGGGGTCATATGATGTAGCTACAAAGAACGTTATTTGATGTATTTGATGTAATGCAATGTGTTTACGCTTGTTATTATTTTCCACTTAGTGTACATTTTTGTTGCTCCTCTAAGCCCCGCCTCCTGAAACGGGTCGATTTTTATAAAGCTCATCATTCTAAAGAAGCGAGCTGATTGGCCAGCTATCCAGTGCACTGTGATTGGCCGAAAATCACAAGCATGTGGCGGAAATGTTACGCCCCTTACCATAACGTGATAAGTTGTGTCCTCTTTGGGAAGCACAAACAAAGTAGTTTCACTTTCACAATGACATACAGCATCTCCAGAACATGGCACCTGCAGCAACACTTCATCTTCTGTCTTTGCGTAATCATTTGCTCTGTGATGTGGCAAAATGGGGGGCGTGTTTAAACGAGGGGGGTGTGGACGAGTTATAAAAGATATCTCCATGGTTTTAATAGATATGACCCCTTTAAATACGAAGGATGTACACTTCCCATATTTAACCGGCTCACCATCTGTCCCAGTGCTGTTTGGCGACCAGCAGAGCCGTGTAAGACTGACTCTCTCTCTCAGCTTTCCGCAAAGCGACACACATACTGAGATAAACAACACAAAGAGCTTCCTGTCCCAGTCTGCAGGAGCAGTAAATCACAGGGCAAAAATTAGCATGTTTAATATTACACATTAATATTGACATTAAAAGGTCACGCTTCACCAGTATACGACTGTCAAAGTTTCTAGTTATACATGCTCATATTTATTGTAAGAAGTTTGTAATCAGGCTGTTTTGGTCACCGCTGAATTCCATAGTAGGAAAAATAATCAATGGTTACTCAAAACAGCCTGGTTACAAACTTTTTTCAAAATATCTTCCTTTGTGTTCAGCAGAACAAACACATTCATAAAGATTTGGAACTACTCGAGGATGGGTAAATGATGACAGGACTTTAAGCCAATCACATGCATTTATGAGAAATCATCAACCAATAAACACTACAGACTGACCTGTTCATGAGTGTGCTGATCGATTCCTTCTCATCCTGATAATGTGACTCCAGCTCTGACAGGAAGATGACGGCGGACCAAGCCTGTTCCCTTGGATTAGATGTCCAAGCCTGGTCTCTAGGTTTAACACTCTCAGGACAGCCTCGCAAGACCGCAGAACCACAGCTCCTGCCATATTCATCCAAAAAAATGTTTTTGGTAGAACTTTTTTTTGAAGCATATATATATATAATGCATATAAAAGTATTTTGGTAACACTTTACAATACTTTATTTAATGTTCATTTTAACATCAACAATGAGCTGTACATTTATTAAAGAATTTATTAATCTTTGTTACTGTTAGTTAAAAAAGTACAATAATTCATTATATCCACTGAATAATACAAAGAGATGCCACATTTACTTTTAATAATATGTGCATTGCCATTATTTTAATCATGCTTCGTAATGCATCTTATAATAGATTGGATGATCTCATAAATAATTGTAACCAAACATTGTAACTCTTATGTATCATTGTTACACCTTTAAAAAGTAAAATGCATTGACACACATCCAATTTCAGATGCAATAAAGAATCTGCAAACACTACAAGGCATTTAAATGCAGTTATTTATAAATAAAAAAAATGTCAGTGATGTGTAATAACATACATTATGAATATATAACATAATGACTTTTAGTAAAGTGTTACTTACAATGCAGTTTTAAAAAATGGTAGCAACTGCATGCACAGACGCACAACAACTAATAGTACCTGTAGCACCGGAGGGCCCCGGGGAGCCCGCACACCTGAAGCCAGTCTCTGTGTCTGAAAGCCAGCTCTGCGCACACTCCTAGCTCACACACACATTCTGTCTGATCCCACGCTGACATCGAGTCCCACCAAACAGCACCTGTAATGATGTGTGATAAGATACTGTCCTGCGAAAAGGAGCATCTAGAGTATGAACTCTGAATATCTGTTACCATACTCATCCTGCAACATCTCTCTGTACAGTCGCTCTCTGATGACCTCATATTTGTAGTACAGGAGTTGGAGGATGTCGGTAGTGCTGGGACAGATCCTGCCCGGTCGCATGATGCCGGTGTTCCTCTGAGACAGAGACGGTAGGACACTCCACACGCCATCAAGAACGAGTCTGAAGAGAAAGCAGGAGGAGTATACAATGATTTTATTATACGTGATTGTGAGCTGAATGAAAGAGTGTGTGTGTTTAAAGCGACCTGGTGTTGAGTCTCTTGGCTCTGTTCTGAAGACACAAGATATTAAACTGCTCTGGATCCTGCTCCCAGAAAAAATAAATAAATAAATACAGACACCTCTCTCCAAAGTGAATAAAATAGAGTGCAATACATAAAATACACATTATACTGTTTGAAAATAGAATGTAAATATATAAACATATAATATGTATTTTGCATGTTTTAGTAGAATCGAAAAATATGACTTGGTTTTCTACCTGTTGTCTGGAGCTGAAGTTGATTGGTGGGGACTTTTGGTTTTGTTTATGATCAATTGTACCAGCCTTCATCATCTGGAGATCCCAGTACAGCTACAGAAAAATATAAGCCATTCACGTCCTTGAATTTGCAGCGGTCAGTGTAGACTGAAAATACCTTTTTTGAAAAAACAAACTGTTTTACTTTGACTTTTTATGAACATTTAAGTTTGATTGAGACTGACTTGTTTGATCTATTTTGTTCTGCCATTTTGAAATATTTAGGTGTTCAATTTCATTTCTTTATTAGTAATTTAAACCTCGTAAATAAACAGTTTCTTGTTTTTCACATTTCTTGGTGGATTTTGAGTAAAAGATGATACTTTAAGACTTTTACTCAAGTATGGTTTTCAGGTACTCTTTACACCTCTGCTGACAAGATAGAGGTTCACTGTAGTAAAAAAAATAATAATTTCAAATGTCCTGGCAAAATTACAAGCATCTTTCTTGCTAGAATTATTTTCTTCAATCCTCAAAACTAGCACAAAGAAAATGCACAATTCAAATTAACGGTCATGTTTTTTCATCAAAATTTTTTCACATTGCAACATATTGCAATGTGAAAAAATTGCAACATATTTACATTTTGGAGATTTTAGAAGCAAGTTGGTAACATTTTCTACTCAATCACTTTTATTTCTATAGCGCTTTTAACAATACAGATTGTAGCAACAATAGTTAACATGAAGATAAATGAACAATACTTTTACAACATTTATTAATCTTAGCTACTGCTAATTTCAGCATTATAAAGTCTCTTTAAGACATAATATAGGGTTTTCTATAATCTCTGGAATAACAAACTGTGGCGACTGACCAATCAGAATCAAGTATTCCACAAAGCCTTGTAAGGTGTTAATACACTGTGAGCTAAGGTGAACTAACAAGGATTATTGTATTTTTATGAGCTAACGTTAACAAAGACGAATGAACACTGTAATAAATTTATTGCTCATTGTTTGTTTATAAATTAAATTATTTAAACAAATGACGCCTTATTGTAAAATCACAGTTAACAACTAGTTCTAGTTATAAGGGTTAGGGTTAGAATAAAGCAGAGTAATGTAGAGAATAAAATGGAATTGAAAAGAGACCTCTTGTCTGTTCTGACGTTGTTTCTCCATCACGAGGAGAACATGCAGAACTCCTCTGGCTGAACATGACAAGCCTCCACTCTGACCTCTTACCTGAACACAACACACAAAACATTTCTCTTTCTGCTTCATTTCTGTCTCTCTCTTCTCAGATTCTGAGACAAGGGGGTGTCCTGTTCACCTTTGCAATGGCACTCTTTGTCTCGTCCAGGCTGGCGGTGATAAGGAAGACACTCTTATAGAGGGAACAGATCACGTCCACGCCGACCTCTTCATCCTCACACACACCCATACACTCACAGACCAAATGCAAACACTCTTCCATCCTAAAAACACAAAACACTTTGCGTAAGCTCGATTTTATAATCCTAAATGCCTTGAAATTAAGTCATGTACTGCACACATAGGTTATAGTCGCACTTAACAAATAATAAGATTGAAATATAAATTATAGTAAGATTAGATTCGATAGATTTTCACAGTTTAAACACGAAAAGAGAAAGTGTCTCACCTGTTCACTGAGTTAATCTTCATGAATGATGCATGATGAAAACAAAGCCACGTCTGTTGCTGAGGAAACTGCTGGAGTCAGATTACAGAAGAGAACCTTCAGCCCAGTGCTGACCACACTCTTCCTCAGACAAATCATGGCTTCTTACGATAGACTTTACATTTTTAGGATTTGTATTTTATATGTTTTTAGGTTTTATAGGTTTTTTTTTTAAGGGGTCATCCGGTGCCACATGCACTTTTACAAGCTGTCTGGACTGAAATGTGTGTTGGGAGTGCGTGTACACAACCACTCTACAATGATAAAGATCCACCAGTACTTTTCTTTTCATTTAATTGCCCCTTCTGAAATCAAGCCATTCTCAAATGCACACCGACAATGGTCACTCCCACAATAGTTGATTGACAGCAGCGTGTCACACAGACAGAACTGGTGTCTAAACTCAGACCGAGACGCAGAGACAAGCAAGATTGAGGTGTTTTATTGTTGAATGTATTAATGAACATAGCAGTTGTCATTTACTCCCGACATCTGAGTGACTGAAGAGGAGTAATGTTACGTTTGGTTCTGACAGAAACCACCCATAATCAACGGAAATGCATTTAAGTTCGCGAGAATCATTCATGATCCAGCCTCACCTACAGAAGCAGTGAGTATAAAGTCTTTTAAGCAAATCACCTTTCCTAATAATGTGCTAATTAGCAAGATTCACTATGAATACGGCTTAAAAAAAGATCCTCCGAGAGAGCCTCGGAAAAGAGGGGCGGGGTCAGCGGAGCTCGTGAAGATTTAAAGGGGAAGTACACAGAACAGATTTCTAAAGAGCTGTTTTTGTCAGAGTAAAATGAGCGTTTTTACACTATCTTTGAGAAATTTTAAAACAAAATATATTACAGACTTTCCATTAAGACCCTAAATAGCTTGTGGATAATTGGCTTTGTATGATTAATTTAAAACAGCAACCAAATATTTTAAGACTAAACAATACAATTAAGTTATATAACCAAGTCATGTTTACTGTAAAGGTAAAATATATTTTAAATGTGTTTAAATAATTTTTTTAATCATTTTAAAATGTTTTAAATGTTTTTTTTGTTTTGTTTTGTTTTAATGTGTATGTAGCCCAAAATAAAAACAATAAATGTCCTGGCAGAAAATTACAAGCATGTTTTTTGTTTGAATCAGATTCAAATAGTGAAAAACAAATGTGAAAATGACTGGTAAAATAGCATTGCACTTTTCTTTTTATTGATTTTTTATGTTTTTTTCACTACAAGGGTAATGTGAATAAACCATTTTGGATGCTAAATAAGAACAGAGATGGGCTGGGTAACAGTGGAATTTTGTGTAATAATGCGACAGTAAATATGACAATACAATATTAATGACAATGTCATACACACAAAAAATAACGGTTTACAGAACCTGAGATTGTCAATGCATCCAATGAATATAGTGTGTGAAGGCACTGTTAGATTTAGCTTTTATTTTTCTATTGTCATTTCGGTTCACAAGTGAATTGTCTTTATAACATTTGTGACCCTGGAGCACAACACCAGTCTTAAGTCGCTGGGGTATGTTTGTAGCAATAGCCAAAAATACATTGTATGGGTCAAAATTATAGATTTTTATTTTTTGCCAAAAATCCTTAGGATAGTAAGTAAAGATCATGTAAAACTTAAGTAAAACTTAATTTATGATTAGTAATATGCATTGATACGATCTAATTTGGATCAACTTTGAAGGTGATTTTCTCAGCATTTTGATTCTTCTGTACCCTCAGATTCCAGATTTTCATATAGCTGTATCTCGGTCAAATATTGCCCTATCCATCCAAATCATACATCAATGGAAAGCTTATTTATTCAGCTTTCAGATCATTTTCATATTTCTGAAAATAACAATACCAGTGCAACAGCCAAGAAAAACAGTGCAGATTAAACTATGCAGTTCCATTCTGTTCAATAATTTGCTTCAAAAGGGAGGTCTAGAAAATCAACTTTTTGAATAAAAAAAACCCTAAAATCAATAACAATAAAAAATCAATACTTATTACTAAAGTGTTGAGGAAAAAAAGAGGTAAACAGTCCATCTGGCTCAAAACATCCTATCAGTGAAAGGAGATCCGTGAAACACAGGTTAACACAGTCAGAAATACTTACACACAGTAGCACCACTAAAACAGTTAATCAAAACAACTAAATGCAGAATACAGTAGAAGATTGTGTATGTGGTTTGAGATTTAAAGTAAAGCAGTTTGTGGGTCTCAGAGATTGCCGTGGATAATTTTGGGGCATTTCTCAGGGGTGATGCAGTGAGCGTTGTGCTCTACCAGGCCAGCGGGACACTGGCACCCCGGCACGCAGGGTTTGAAGCAGTGAGCATCGATCACGCCGAGCGGCACGTCTTTGTTAAAACACGTCTTAGGACACGGCGGGCCGCATTCATCAAACACATAACCCCGGTCCAGCGGACAGCTCACAGCTGTAGGGATGGAGGAGAGAAAGGACAACGCACAACACATATGAAATTACTTTCATTTCCACTCATGCACACATAAATACATGTACTAGGATTTGAATTTATTGAATGGATAGCCCCTTGAGATGTGAAATCTCATTTTCAAATGAATCTCTTAATTTGTCTTTCGAGTAAATCATGACAGAATTTTCATTTTTGGGTGAACTAACCCTTTAATATATTGTGGTATTATATTATAATACATTCAGAAAAAAAAAAGTTGCTTTTTTGAATAATTGAAAACAGTTTTACATTAAAAAAAAAGCATTTACCTGAAATGGATATATTTTGTAACATATATTTTTATATGGTTCAGTATATACCCATGTAGCACATGGCCTATGCATACATTAAAAAACATAAGCACCAACTGTATGTACTGTATGTTTTCCAGTATAACTGCAAAGTTGATCAATTATAAAATGACAGGGAAAAAGAGACTGTATTTGTGACTCACCGCAGAGTGTCGAGGACCTCCACTGCAGGATAACTCCAGCCTCTCGGCACTCAGACACGTACGCCTCCAGCACTTCACACAAACACTCCTCAGAACTGGAGCCGCAGGCGCACAGATCATACACACATGAAGCATAGAACATCTCGGGTGGCACCAGCTTGTGACAGCGCTCAAACACTGGCGACTTCAGCACTGCACAGCGAGCGTTGGCGGTCTTACGGGCAGAGTATCCTGCTTTGTCACACGGGTTAATGTTTCTCACGTCAGGGCACTCAGCACTGCCCACCTGCAAGAAGATCAAAGTATATATAAGTCTAACATGCATGTGGAATTCAAAAGGTCACACTTTATATTAGACACTTGCATCAAAAGATTAGTACAATAAGATGTAAGGGATGGGCCAACAGTGTAATCAGGGCCGTACGCAGGATTTTATAAATACAGAGGTCCCAAAGCGTAGATTGGTCCATTTTTATTTTACATGTGACTTACATGTGTGCATTAGATTAAATGTTGCAATGAATGATTAAACATGAATATTACAATGAATCTTTTCCAATATGTTTAAACTGATTTTTACCTTTACAAAGCATTTTTTTCTAAAAGTCAAATTCTTACATTTAATCAGTGAATTTTGTGACTAAGCAAATGCAATCAACAAAGAAGCTGCATCTGAAGAGGCATTTGCATAAGTGAATAAATGTAGTTTTCATATATTAAACATAAAATGTTAAATACTGATATTTGAAATGGTTTAAAACATGAAAGAATGGAAGGAAACTGAAATGTGAAAATAAAACTATAAATAGATGGCAGCAAATCACTGCGAATCAATAAGGGGTATTTTCTGAAAGAATACACTTTAAGTGCGCACACACTCGTCTCGACTCGTGCAAAATACTCGATCACGTTATCACAGACTTATATTTATCACTAACCCCTACCACTGAGCCATCCCAGATGAGAAGATGTTATCTTTGCTTTTTATCCTTGCAGCACCAAAGCAGGATTAATATATGGTAATTACTTTACAACTTCAGTTATTGGAAAA
Source organism: Enteromius afrohamiltoni (assembly GCA_034779775.1). Taxonomy (NCBI): domain Eukaryota; kingdom Metazoa; phylum Chordata; class Actinopteri; order Cypriniformes; family Cyprinidae; genus Enteromius; species Enteromius afrohamiltoni. The sequence continues at coordinate 1,533,683 of JAUYWG010000018.1, read as the reverse complement.
ACAGCAAGGTCGGGATCTCAAGAACCTTAAATAGTGAGTACGACCCTGAGGGTAATTATAAACATAATTAGAGAAATTAAACACAGATGTAATTAAATATAGGTATTTTTAAAAGTATAGGTATAGTGTAACAACATGTATGCATTAAGTCATTGTACCAAAATATATGTTGATTTATTTAAATGTAAATACACTACAGTAAAGGCCATTTAATATAAAATGGGACGCTTCCCACATTCTCCATCATTTCTACTTTTGCAGTAAGCTACAATCCCACATATCAATGAGCAAAGATAGTATGAAGATGTTTTAGTGTCTTAACCTTCCAGTTGTTTCCAAACACTGCTTCAGAGTTGGCGATCTGTCCGTTGCGTAGTTTCATGTCATCCTGAGGGTAGTTATTGAAGTTGCCACATAAACCACACATGAGTTTCTTGTAAGTGCCAGGAACGCTGACTTCCAGGTGAGAACGGCCATTCCACAACACCTTACATAACAATCAGCATATTAACACATTATGAGATTCATATTACAAATAACTGAAAATCAATGTGGGGTATCCACAATGTGGGGCAGAGTGGGGCACTAATCTCCGCCAGTAAAATTCTGACCTCACCGGCCCACCCCCTTTCAATAAAGTAACAATTGGCCCAACTATCTCAATTCTCTTATTAACTCTAATTATAAGAGCATAGACAGTATAAGCCAATAGGAGGCCATGCTGTCCTTCACCTATATATTAAGAAAGACTTCATAAATTGTTTAACGTGCAAGGCCAGTGACTCTCCTACACATCTCTCTCCATGACGGTTACGCTTTTATATAACAGGGCTGCAAATGAACCAAACCCACCCAAACTAACTTAACATCCCTAATACAATAACTAATACAAAACCCCAACTGTCTTGCTTAAATGACACACAAATAAGTAAATACCCATAATGCACCCAGCGCCAACTGCCCGGTCATTACAATATAACGTTAATACTACTACTTTTTTTCTCTGGAAGAAGACCCAGATTATGGTATGTTTCTATCTCCCCAGTTTTACAGACAAAGCTTCAGATAGTACCAGACTAAATTGCATGTTTTGGCTGTCTCAGATGAAAATATCTGGCTCTGATTCCCAAGAGGCTTTGCTCTATTCTACATTAGATACAGTTTATATAGATTTAGATTAGAGATTATATATACTTTATTGAGCCACACGGGGAATTCAAGAACAAACAAACAAATCAAATTGTTTTTTTTTAATTGCGACCATGTTCTGCAGGATAACCTAACCATGACAAAGACATAGAGCACGAGCAACTGATATAAATATTGGTTGGATGTTTGCGGCGCGTGGGGGAGGGGAGTATTTAGACTCTATTCGCAAAGACTTTCGTAACGTCATTGATTCTTTTAAACTCAGGGGCCGGTCGCGTTCGCCTCACTGCCGCTCTATTTGTGATCCGCTGTATAAATCCTTCGGCCTGCCCACCGGGAAAAGTCCCATAGATAACCCGGTAACCCAATATAGATTATCATTTAAGTAAGTTATGGAACAGCCTGTAATTAGAGTTTGTAATTATATAGATAAAGAAGACAGCTACTGTTACACATGTTACAGACCGAGTCTGTTGCACAGCTACTTACACTTAAGTACAATTTTGATACACTTTATTTGGTCCCACTTTAAGTGTCCCTAATACCTGTGTACTCTCATAGTAACTAGATGTGTATGTAGTGTGTAACCACAGTGTAAGTACACACTGGTACACAGTATCTACAGCTGTAATATTACTGTAACTACACACATGTAAAGTAACAACCCTCAGAATGGTGTGTGTAAGTACAAATGTGTAACAGGACTAACAGCACTTTTTGGTAAATAAAGTGTT
>JAUYWG010000018.1:1500837-1522754 GCA_034779775.1 Enteromius afrohamiltoni | reverse complement strand
ACATTTATATTATTATATTTTATATTTATAAAAAAAAAATATATATATATATATATTTATATATATACACACATGCGTTTGTGTTTATCCATAATAAATACACAGTAAACTCACAGAAATTATATAAACAACAACCTTTATTTTGGATGTAATTAATCAAGATTAATTGTTTGACAGCATAAATAGGCCTATGCAAATAATAATGAAATATATCAATACTATACATAGCTTCATGAGATGTACTAATGTGTGTGTTTAGGTTTTCTGACAGATGATTCATATGCCTTTGCAAACTCCTGGGCCATGAAAGGAGCAGATGAACCCTGTAAACGCATCTCGCCGCCGTCTCAGAGCTGCAACATTACCGGAGAATCAGCTAAAGTCAGAATAAGACCTTCCTTCCGTCTGCCTTCACGTAGAGATTCCTCTGTTTCTGAGCGTGTATGCGTGTGTTTCAGGTTCAGATGTCGCGGTGTGAGGCCATGAGCAGCTCCGTGCGCTACCTGCGATGTGCTCACCTTGTGGATGCTGCTCCATTTGTGTCCGTGTGCGAGTCTGATGCCTGTCACTGCGGTACGGGAGAAGAGTGTGTGTGCCAGGCCATGCTGGAATACGCCCGAACCTGCGCCAGTCGCGGCATTGCACTGTCCAGCTGGCATTTACAGAGCCAGTGCTGTGAGTAATGCATACATAGTAGAAATACATTTTGCATAAGTCTGATATTTACTGTGCGTATATTTATGTTTTACATTTGCTCAGCTCCCAAGTGTCCTATTGGCATGGAGTACAGCGACTGCACCCCGACCTGCTCCACTTCCTGTCAGAATGTAAACATCCAGGAAGTCTGCAGGGAGGAGTGTGTCGATGGCTGCAACTGTCCAGGTGAGAGCGATGCGCAGTTCATTCTGTGCTTACTTGATCTAATATTATATGTTGTTTTCAAATATTGTACATTTAAGTAGCAAATGGGAATCCCTAAAATGACCATGACATGGTTTAAATTCAAATGGGAAATATAACACATTATGTTGGGTGTTCATATTAGAGATAATCACCATGTTTAGAGTGATCATATCATCTAATAAAATAGAATTTGTTATTGCTCCTGTAAATATACGTATATTAAATTATTATTGGATCTCCTTTAATACTTTCAGAATCTTTACTTATTCAAATGATTTTGTTTCTGTATTTTAAAATATATTTTTCATATTAACTTATTTTAATCACAGTATATTTAAAGAGTAAAAACAGTTATTGTTTAATATTTATATTTTTTTCAGCATTTATTACGAATTTCTCTACCTTTAATAATTTTTTCTTAAACATTTGGTTTAAAAAGTACATTTGGTGTCCAAAGTTATAATTTTTTCAAAAAAAAAAAAATATATATATTGTTTAAATGTATTTACTATTATTCTTTGTTATGAATAACAAGATGTTACAGTCCATAACAATATAATAATTTATTTAAAAATCACAATTTTTCCATCATGTATCAAAATGCAATCAAAATATTTTATAGTACTTTTGTATTGGCAACATTTTATTTATAAAAGCCCCAAATAGTTACTTACTTAATACAACATTCAATTATTTAAAATATTTTTTTTCTTAGAAAAATGTGTGTCCATTAATCTTGTGTCAACTCTGTGCTACTATCTGTGCAACTATCTGTGCTCTCTCTGAGAAAAGATTTATTTTGTAGAACGTCAACTCTGTTACCTCAATATCAAAAGAAAACAGAATGTATTACTAGGAGCTTATTTAAAGCTCCTGTTTTCATTAGTGTCACGTGTTCTTAGTGTGGAGTTTAAAAAATAAATAAGTAAATCAAACTAAATTCTGTTACACTATTGTCAGCAGTGTTACTCTATGATAACAGAGTTTGATGATAACAGGCTACCCACAATTTCATTTATATATACATAGACAGACAGATACTGACCATGCATGGTTATTTTTGTAGTGTGTTCAGTTTCCTGCTCAGTGTTGAATATGTGAAATGTGTGTGTCAGCGGGTAAGGTGCTGGATGGAGATCGCTGTGTTGACGTCTCGCAGTGCTCCTGCACACATGCTGGACGCAGATACCCTCCAGCTTCCTCCATATCACAGGACTGCAACACATGGTGGGACACGCACACACACGCACAAAGATTACAAAACAATGCATTTAAATATGTGTGGCTGCTGTATCTGAACACATCCACTAAACCTACCTTAACTTTTAGCGTCTGTCGCCATGGATCCTGGGAATGCACCAATGAAGAATGCCCTGGTAAGCTTGAATCAGTAACTTAACTATTCAATAAACTATGTTATCAATGTCAGTCTAGCTCCATTCTATTATGAAATGCTAAATATCCTGTTTTTTTAAGGAAATACATCACGTTATGACACTAAAATGTGTAGGAAAGTTTCGTGTTTTTTCATGTTAAATATTTATGATTGCTTCAATTAGCAAACATTGCTATAGTGTTTTTTTATTTTTATTGATATATAATATCTGTATATATATATATATATATATATATATATATATAGTTTTGTCAATAGTTTTTGTTTTATTTATTTAATATGTTTTTTTTTCAGTGTTCGTTTCATTACTTTTGTTGGGATTTGTCATTTTTATTAGTTACTTTTTTTTATTATTTCTGTACAGTATTTTTTTATTTTTGTGTGTTTTCATGTTAAATATTTATGAATGCTTATTTTTATTATTACTGATATATAGGTTTTGTAGTTTTTGTTGTATTTTTATATTTAATATTTTTTTTTGTGTACTCTTGTTGGGATTTTTTATTTTTATTGGTTTATTTTTTTATAATTTCTCTACAGTATTTTTTTTTTAAATTGGTATATTTCGTTTGATTTATTTTACTAGTTAAAGTTTAACTGAACGAATATGAAGCATTGCTTTTTTGTAGCTAGCTATAATAATAATAATAATATAACATTGATAATAACATTGTTTTCCAACTGTTTTCATGCTTTGTCCTTCCTTAGGGGAGTGCCTGGTGACAGGACAGTCTCATTACAAGACCTTTGACAATAAGTTCTTCACCTTCAGTGGTATATGTCAGTATCTGCTGGCTAAAGACTGCCAGAGCAACTCTTTTTCTGTCATCATTGAGACTGCACAGGTCTGAAATCTTCCTTGTGGTATATAGACTGGTGCTTTTCTTTTAGGCTGTGTGCTTATGGTTGTATTTTCCTGTTGAAGTGTGCTGATGACCAAGATGCTGTCTGCACACGGTCAATTACACTAAGGTTCCAGGATCTGGCCAATCAGACGGTGCGCCTCAAGCATGGGGGCGTGGTCTCTGTGGATGGACTGGATGTGCAGACGCCTCTAATTAACGGTCTGTCAGCATGAAATACACAGAATGCATGCACAGAACATACATAATATATAGTTGTAATGTAATAATACTAAAGTAAAAAGTAATGCTGTGTTGTGTTGAGCGTAGGTGCATTAAGAATCCAGACTACTTTGTTTTCATCTGTGAGAGTGCGTTATGGTCATGATCTACATCTGGATTGGGATGGCAGAGGACGTGTTTTGCTCAGGGTAAGTGTATCCTGTTGGAAAAAAACAGGATATAACAGCTTAAAATGGTCAAGCTTAATCAGCTCTAATCAGGTATTCATAATATTAAGGTAATTGTATGGAAAGAGCAGTATTCTGCCAAATATGATCTTTCAATAACCTGAACCAGTTTGATTCAGCCAACGATCAGTGACCACCCAGAAACCCTGTAAAACAATCTGCCACCTTAAACTGCTTTTAGCTGGATTTTCCAGCCGTCTGGATCAGATGTTGTGTGTCTTTAGGTGCTCAACATAATTAATCACACACACTTCCCGAGTCTGCAAACCTGATATGTGAGCATATGTGTGTGTGTGTTTCCAGCTAAAGCCAGCCTATGCTGGGAAAACGTGCGGCCTGTGCGGTAATTATAATGGTAACCAAGGAGACGACTTCTTAACAGTGGGCGGGCTGGTGGAGACACGCGTCGAAGGATTCGGCAACGCATGGAAGATGAACGCAGACTGTGACAATATTCAATTGCAACCCTCAGATCCCTGCATTTTAAACCCTAAGAGAGGTATACACACTCATGCAGATGCATGCACATGAACAAATATCCAAAACCAAGGGCAGCACATGTCAAAGTTTAAGAATTTGGCATTCAAAACCACTAATTAATGGCAGTTACAGCACCATTAATATGCATATTTATAGACTATAAAAGCACTTTTAGGAATTTGAATGCCTGCAAGTGTGATGTGGTGATTTATATATGCACTGAACACCAGAGGGCAACACAGACCATCAGGTAACGGGACGTATTGTGTCTACAGTGCGTTTTGCAGAGGAGGCCTGTGCCGTGCTGCTCTCTGTGAAGTTTGAGCCCTGTCATTCTGTGGTCAACCCTGAGCCATACATGAAAAACTGCCGTTATGACGTCTGCTCCTGCGCAGACAGCCAAGAGTGCCTGTGTGATGCTGTTCACAGCTATGCAGCCGCCTGCGCAGCCAAAGGAGTGCTAGTCAACTGGAGGGGACATGGATACTGTGGTATTTTTGTGTGTGTGTGTGTATGTGTGTATTTTATCTTATTTTTCAGTACAAATGTATTGTCATTCTGGAATTGAGATACATTTATTTGAGAGCAGATATGCCTTATTTTTTTTTAATATAAAAAGTACATTTACTACATTTTTACTGAAGAAAAGTGAAAATTGTTTTTTTAAATTAATTAATTAGTATAAATTCTTTAACAAATATTTATAAAAAAGTATTTACATTTATTTTTCTTGCACATTGGCAGATATTTTCTTATTTAAATATTTGTGACCCTGGACCACAAAAACATATAACTGTTCTACATATGACTGGTTTTGTTTTTACATGTTTTGAATTGCATGTATTTTTAGTACTGCACTGTAAGATATTTTTCTTGTTTTAAGTATATATTTACCTAACTTTATTTTATTTAATTTTTTCAAGAAAAGCAGTTTCTAAAGTAAATGCACGTACATTTAAGAATGTTTAGATATTTGTACTGGAAAATAAGACAAAAATACATTTTATGCAGTGTAATATCACAGTAAAACAGCTGAATATACATATTAAAAATGCATAAGGCTTTACATGATAAAAGCCAATGACAGGTTTCCATCCGAACAGAAAACCAAACGCGTGTGTGTGTGTGTGTGTGTGTGTGTGTGTGTTTGGGCAGAACTGACCTGTCCAGATGAGCAGATGTATGAGGTGTGTGGGAGTGTGTGTAATCAGACGTGCCGCTCTCTGTCGCTGCCTGACGCTGATTGCAGTGGCTTCTGTGAGGAAGGCTGTTTCTGCCCCAGAGGACTCTTCCTCAGTGACGCAGGCGAGTGTGTGCCCCCCGAACGCTGCTCATGCCATCATAACGGAGAGATCTTCGAGCCCAACGACATGATTGGTGACCATCACTCCATCTGGTTAGCAGGAAAAAACATCAGTTATTTATCATACAGATGTACATAAGCTAGCTCAAACACCTGTGTCTCAGATAGTTATATTATATAATTCGCAATATTATGTAACGGACAAATATATAAAATGCATTGTGTGTATATATGCGGACACGCACAATACATTTTATATATTTGTCATTAAACAGTTCAAAACAGACAAAGAGTTTAATATTATTACTAAAAATATAGATGTGAATTCTGTTAGCACTACATAATCATCAGAAACACTAAAAATATGAAGATGTACAACTCATTTTAGCACTGATAGTAATAAGAAATGACATTACATTTTTATAATATATTAAAATAGAAAAGAGTATTATTGGTTTTATTGCATTTTATTAAATAAATGCAGCCTTATTGAGTAAAAACATAATACAACCATTTGTAATATGTATATGGGTCAAAGAAAAAAAGTTTTTTTTTTCACCCTAAAAGAGTAAAAGTTTTCTGTTTTAAAAAATTTTTCTGAGCCAAATAAATATCACACATTTCCCCCTGATTTATTAAATTAAATTATTCAATTCTTTTTTATAATTGTTTAATTTTTTAAATATCATTCAGTGTAACAATCTTATCAGGCATATTTCGGATAAGATATATGATAAAACCATTTCCGACACATTAAAAGATGAAATACTTAGTTTTTCATTTGCCATTATCCCATTTTTCAGTAAGACCGTTTAAAAACACAATAAAATTGAATATGCTTCCTTATTCTTTTATATATTTTAATATGTACAAGTCAAAATAAGCATGTTGCTTAAATCTTTACCTAAATCTTGTTTTACACTGATTATTTCATCCAAATTTTTTGACATTTTATTCTCCAAAACCTTATTTGAAAACTTAAAAGTAGACGCTTTACTTTAGATTTAATGTGCTTTCCATGGACACTTTTGATTTGGCCATCTTACTGTCTTTGACCCACATACATGTGTTTTTTGTAGCGTATGCGAGAGTGGATCCATGCATTGCACTTCTAATGAAGCCACAGGATCGACTCTGTCTGACCTCTTCTTTGATGAACCGTCTTCTTCAAGAGGTATTCCTCCTCACGCTCATATCTCTGCACTTCTAATGGAGCACAAAAGCACTCGAACACATCAGAGACACACAAGTGGACAGAATATTTTCGAGTGGCTCAGACGAGTACAGTTAATGGGTGTGTGCTTCACCTGTAGGGCGGCGCTCTATCTCTTGTCCTCCTCCGCTGCAGTGGTTTGAGTGTGAGAATGGGAGGGATGCTGGGATAGAGTGTGCCAAGACCTGCCAGAATCTGGAGCTGGAGTGTGTCAGTCAGGGGTGTGTGTCTGGCTGTTTGTGTCCACCTGGAATGGTAAGTGTGCGACTCAACTCTCTCACAGATTTTGTTTGTTTATACTAGTGCTGTCAAACGACTAAACGCATTCTTAAATACTCTATATTAAATATTTTTACATAATATGCATTATACAAATATAAATATATACATGTAAATATTGAAAAAAAACAAAACAATACCATTCAGAAGTTTTGGGGCCAGTAAGATTGTATTATTATTATTATTATTATTTATATATATAAGAAATTAAAACAAAAAAAATTAAAATTAAAACTTTTATTTAGCAACAACACATTACATTGACCAAACATGACCGTAAAGACAGTTCTAAAAGAACTTTAAATGGACTTTGAATTACAAAATTAAAGTTTCAACTATTTCCAAAATTAAAAAAAAAATAAGAAATGTTTCTTGGGCAGCAAGCATTCAGCTTTGCTATAAAGTACATTTCAATTAAAAAAAGAACAGTTATTTTAAATTGTAATAATATTTCCCAGCATTACTTTTTTACTGTTTTTTAATGGATACAGATGTAATTCAATAATATTCTCCTAAACATTGAGTGGTACAGTACTTCTGAACAATAGAACTGAAAAAGCACACAGAGTGCAGGTCATTATACATCAACTGCCAGTGTCTTACAGTTCAGTTTGTTAGCAAATGCAAGGTATAAATGAACATTTGATATTACACATAAAGTGCTGGCATGACACATACTTTCATGTGAATTAGAATGGAATGATATGCAGCTTTATAAACTATTACCTTTTTGAAGATTGACTGCCCTCCAAAAGTTTGGAAACGCTCTAGAAAAGTGGGGTTTTGGACAATATTGCCTTGAATTCTTTTTCATTTGGGATAAATTTGCACTGATGAGGAACGACACAAACATATTTTATAACATAAACAATTTTTACATAGAAAATACATTAATGTTCGATTCATCTAAATATTAGCAGCTATATCATACTCATAATCTGGGCGTCTGCGCTGTCAGTTTATTCACACATTGACTTGATATATTGCCTCCTGAAGGATTGGCCAAAGATGATTCACACTGACTGACATCACAGTCCAGTTCCTCCCATAGTAGCTCAACTTTTACCTGTATATATGCCATTATTGTGTACTCAAAAAGAAAATTATTATTGCTGGTCTTTAATGATAAGGTCAAGTTACGTTAAAGTTCAGTGTTTGCGCCAAAAAATGATAAGGATTTATGCTGATCAAGATGGACTGTTTGCAGGTTCGACTCAAAAAAGAATGCGTTCCACATGACCAGTGCCCTTGTTACCATAACAACCGTCCCTACGCCTCGGGACAAAGCATTAATGTGGACTGCAACACCTGGTAAATCACGGGACACCGCTCAAGTGTTATCAGTCAGATCATAAATCTGATTATTTAATTACAGTAGTATTTACACTTTACAATAAGGTTCATTAATTAATGTGAACAAAGATTAAACAATCTTTTTACAGTATTTATTAATCTTAGTGCTAATTTCATCATTTACTCATGCATTATTAAAATCACAAGTTGTGACTGTTAACATTAGTTAATGCATGTGAGCTAGCTAAATGGATGACTGTATTTTTATTAACTAAGATTAATAATTGCTATAATAAACGTATTGTTCATGTTAATTGTTAACGCTAATAAATGATATTGTAAAGCGTTACCGCATTTCCCTTTGTGTCCCAGTGTTTGTGAGAAGCGTCAGTGGAAGTGCACGGAGCGTGTGTGTGACGGTGTGTGTCGTGTGATTGGAGAGACACACTACATCAGCTTTGACGGACTCAAGTTCTCCTTTCCTGGACCTTGCCAATATGTACTAGCTCAGGTGAAGCCTCTCTTTCCTCTCTCGTCTGTCCCTCATATTCCCCATATTCATAATAGTCTGTCCGCGCAGGATTACTGTAACGGGTTGGACGGCACGTTCAGGGTCCTGGTGGAGAACTCGGCTTGTGGGATCGCAGGCTACCGCTGCAGTAAAAGCATCACGGTGTTGTACATGGGAGGACTGATCGTCATGGAACATAACGAGGTAAAACAAACACCATTCAGCTTCACATCACGTGCGAGGTAAAAGCATACGGACCTTTCCTTTCTCTGTTGTCTTAATGTTCTGCAGGTGAGGATGAAGAAGCCTGTGTTGAAAGAGACGGCGGTTGAGATTGTGCGCTCTGGACTGTATTATATCATCCTTCTGGGTAAACACATCTCCATCACCTGGGACACAGGAACCCGAATCTCACTGCAGATCAGTGGAGAATACAGGGTAACACACACACACACACTTATAGTGGTGATAAAAGTTATTACATCCACAATAGTTAGCATATCTACAAAGTGAGTTGTTTTTTGGTTAGCTAGTTAATCCCAATAAAATAGGGATTATTTACAGAATTATTTATTGACCAAATTTCATGAATAAAAACATTTTTTGATTTTTTAATTTTATTTTTTAGTCAATTCTTGTCAGATTTATTGAGAGGTAGCAAAAATGTAAAAAAGGGTTTATGAATCAAAGTGTATGAATAAAAATGAATCTTTATGAATCTTTTAATATTGAAAAATGTCTCCAAAGTGAGATTTTGACATTTATGAATGCAAAAGATTTATGAATCAAATTTTATTATAAAAATGACTTATGATTTATGAATAAAAACATACAAAATTTGTATACATTTAGACAAGTTCACAAAGTTATATGTAATTTTTAGGGAAAAAGTAACCAAATGTAAAAAATAATTTATGAAGCAAATCACATTAATTAAATATGATTATTTTTATTATGATTATTGTTTTTTTTAGTTTTGAACATGTCAGCAAAGTGATTATTTGTCACATTTGCCAAAAGGTAACCCTAATTAAAGGAGTTGAAAAACATTTATGATTCAAAATGTATGAATTAAATATGATTTATGAATTGTTTATACCATTCATTAAGTGGAACAATCCCAAATTTTTCCCATAGTGCAATCAAATAAATATATACAAAAAAATTAAAAAGTGTAATATATATATATATATATATATATTACAGATGGTATTGTTATTTTATTCGTTTGATCTATTTATCAAAACAGTACAAATTTGCGAAACAATAATGAAAAAAAAAAGAGTTAATTCCTAAATGAGAACACACACACATATACAATCTCTGCTTACACAACTTGCTTCTCTAAGGTGAGAAATTAAGAAATTAAAAATAAGCTTAAAATATTTTTGTTTGTGTGTTTTGAAGGGGAAAGTCTGCGGCCTTTGTGGGAATTTCGATGGCAGTCAGAATAATGATCTGCTGAGCAGCAGTAATCAGGTGGAGGTGGACGCTGCAGACTTTGGAAACTCCTGGAAAGTTCGCCCCAGCTGTGCTGACGCTGCTCCGGTGAGTTCATCTTCCTACAGCCACTCAGAACATAGAGGCTTCAAAAGAGCTCATATTTTGAGGTGTGTGTGCAGGTTGTGTCTCAGTGCAGCACAGACATGGTGAAGCTGGTGACGGTGGAGCAGTCCTGCCGTGTGCTCACCAGCACTATCTTCAGAGAGTGCAATAGCGTGGTAGGTAACATTTACACTCAACAGTCACAACTAAAAAGACAATTACTCCTTTTTTACTGATTGCTCTGACTGTGTCAGGTGGACCCGGAGCCGTACTGGGACATCTGTACTCACGACACATGCTCGTGTCCGTCTGTGGGTGATTGTGCGTGTTTCTGTAACACTATTGCTGCATACGCTCACGAGTGTGCCCAGAATGGACTGGTGGTAAACTGGAGGTCAAACGACTTGTGCCGTAAGTTTAACCACTTATTTACTAATTTAACAAACCCATCTGACTGTTTCGTCTGCACCACACAAAAAATATATTACTGTAGGTATAATGTTCAAATTATGGTTATAAAAGCTGTCGAGCACCAAAAAGAAAACTAGTTCACAATGTTCCAAGTTTTTTTATTAAAAGTGTTAATTCGATAGGTGTTTCATCATGAATAAAAACATCAACATCACTTTAGACCAGAAAAATTTGGATATTGTATTTTGAGCAAATGCAAAAATTGACTTTTCAATAGTGGCCAGATACAATTCATTCAGTTTTTAAATAATGGAACTCTTCGTATTTATTTGTTATGTGTATTTGTTAAGTTATTTGCATATATATATATATATATATATATATATATATATATACTGTATATAATTTTTAAATAATAATAATTTAAAAACATAAAAATGCACTAAATCTACAACTGTAAACTAGGATTTAATTCAATAAAAAATATCAAATGTTTGGCAATTTTTTGAGTCTGTTGAGAAGCAGTTCTTATTTTTAAGTAAACTAACCCTTTAATCACATTCAGTCACAACAGTGTGTTGACTGTTTACTTGCAGCCCTGAGCTGTGAGGAGTTGAATAAGGACGCAGGGGTGGAGTGTGAGTGGAAATATAACGCCTGTGGAAGCGCTTGTCCTCCCACCTGCCAGCACCCTGAGCCCCTGAGCTGTCCCGTCACATGTGTGGAGGGATGCCATGCTGTCTGCCCACCAGGTAGCGCCAATTCACATGTACTCGCAAGTAAATTGACTTCTTAGACTCCTAGTTTACTTTCATTCACATGTATTTTATGCTTCAATCCCTCAGGGCAAGTTTTAGATGAGGTGCTGAGGAAGTGTGTGGAAACGTCACAGTGTCAGGTGTGTGTGCATAACAAAGAGAGAATCTCTCACGGAAAACAGTTCATCGTGAACCACGACGATCCTCATCTCTGCCAGATATGGTATGCCACATTGGGTTTATAGTCTCACTCATCACTGTTTGCAGTGTGTGCAAGAATCTCACCAAGAAACGTTTTAATCACAAATAAAAGCGAAAGGCAGTTTTCCTGCATTTTAAACCCTTTCCAACAGTGACTGTATGATTTTGAGATCCATCTTTTTACACTGAGGACAGTTTAGGATGTCAAACACAACTATTAAAAAACTATCAAACATTTCAGAAAGAAAACAAGATGCATTCATTTTTTTTAAATTTGAAGATCTAGGTAAATTGTACTTAATTTGTCTTCTGGAAATATTGAAACATATTCTGTTGCTTCCAAAAAGCAGAACTATATAGAGGGAAAAAAAGAAATTTCAACAAAATAAGAAAACTTGGAACATATTCATTCTGTTCAAAAGTTTTCACCCCCCTGCTCTTAATGCATCTTGTTTCTTTCTGGAGCATCTGAGAATGTTTGATAGTTTTATACTGTCCTCGGTGTGAAAAGATGGATCTCAAAATCATACAGTCAATGTTCAAAAGGGTTAATATATGCAAGAGATGCTGGAAAACTGAAGAATCTGCAGAATTTTTCTGAATATCTATTATTCTATATTCGTAACCGACTTCCTAGGTTCCTAGTCCTAGGTTTTTCGCCCAGTAAGAACCAAACCCTGCATAAATAATCTGTGGACATTAAATGTTATTCGGACCAGGTGCTATAAGGCAGAAAAAAAAGCTATAACTAGGCAAAACTTGGCCCGATCGGCTTAAAATTTGGTATGCAGCAACTTGGTTCAAACTGGCATAAGTCTTTATGAGGACATTGGCGTATATCTCAGAAAACATGGCTGCCATTGGCCAATGAAGTTTGAGCACTTATTAGAAAAGGTTAACAGAGGTCTATCAGAATGAAACTCGCTGGGCATGTTAGACTCATGACTAACATGTTCAACTTTATGAACTTGGTTCAAACATGTGACAGATGGGGCCTCAAAAACACAATATTTTTTGATCACTCCAATTCCAGTGACGTGATTACGTGAGCATAGTGGGAGGGAGCATAGTGAGCACCGATGCTCCCTAATTTTTGCAGTGAATTGTGGGATTTTTCAGGGAGTGAACGTTCCAGTGCACTGGAAGGAATTCGCGATTGAAACAGCACTTAAAATGACCGACTCCCTGATCAGTGCCCTTACTATTGAACAAGGGAGCTGGTTGAGATGCACCCATTGGTTAGTGGATATCAAGAGGCTGGAACCTATGGTTGAAACAAAGTGTTTGCTAAGCAACACACAAAATAAACAAAGGTGTAGGTTTGTAGTGTAATTTACAGCGACTTCGAACCTGGCTCAACCAATCAGAATCAATGACCGGAACTATTCGTTTTATAATATAATTTTTATAATACATCAAACTATATAGTTTTACTATACTATTTAAGTTTATAATATCGTCATGTATTTTTTTTCCAGTCACTGTGAGAGCAACACATTGACGTGCAGCCCCTGTCCTGTCACTGGTTTCGCCTCCACCCTAGCACCCGCCACCATCAGCAACACCCCGACGCCGCTCCCGTTCTCCACCCCGGTGCCTGCCGACGCCTGCGACAGAGCGATGGATCTGGCCTTCCTCGTGGATGGCTCCTCTGCCCTGAGTGAAGAAGACTTCGGCTTGGTCAAGCTCTTCATCCTCCGCGTGGTGGAACGCTTCCGCATGGGTTCAGCCCACACCCGCGCTACGGTCCTGCTCTTCCACTCTGGTGTGAAAAGTTACGAAATGCAGGTGCAGAAACGGGTGTTCAAGAATATTGTGCGCGACCTGCGTTACAGCGGAGGCGATGTTGCATTCATGGACGAGGCTATTAAATATCTAGCGGTCTACATTTACGATAAAAACAAGCGCCAGCACGCGGGCCGCGTCGCTATCTTGCTAACGGCAAGTGCTAATCCTCGGCCCATGCGTAGTACTCAACGTCTGCTGCGTAAGAAAGACATAACCATGCTCACGGTGGCGCTTGGGCCTGACGTCAACATGGCGCAGGTTAATGAGATCACGAAAGCCACGCCCAGCAGTCGCTCATACGTGGTGAGCAGTGTGACGGAGCTGGACGATCAATCTCTGGAGATCACCGACTACCTCTGCACTTTGGGATTGGATCCAGAACCCCCGAAGAAACCCTCTACTACAAAATCCAGCACCACTTTGGTTACTCCAACCACTACCGCCACTTCGAAACTCACCGTCGCCACGATGCCTCCAACCACTGCCATTGTGACCGTATTTCCCAGCATTCACAGCCCCGGAACGACATTTCCTCCATCTACCGTGACAACATACGAGATCGTCTTTTTGCTAGAGAGCTCAGATGCAGTGGGCGAGGAGGGCTTCAATAATACGCGTGACGCTTTGGTCGACGTCATTGCTTCGCTTGATCAAAAAGAGGTGGAGAATCTACGTATCACGGTGATGCAGTACTCCTTCACGGTGAATCTAGTAATCAGCCGCATGGAGATAAAGCACAAGGAGCAGGTGCTTCAGAGAATGCGACAATTACGTTGGACCAAAGGTTTGGAGGTCAACACAGGCCATGCTATTGGTTCCATATACAAGACTGTTACTACAGACACGCCCAGTAACGCACCAGACCAGATGGTGTTTCTCATCACACAGAGCCCTCCAACGGACGTCATCCAGAGGCCTCCGAGCTCCGCTCATAAGAAAGTGTATCCCATTGGGATCGGCCAACAGATTCGATATGAGGATCTGGCGCAGTTGAGCTTCCCGGATGAACCGATTATGTTGAACAGTCCCTCAGATCTTAGGATACTGGGGCCCATGCTGATCAATATCAGTAAAACCATCAGAAGGCCTGTGCTGCCCACACTGCCACCGAGAGCCACGCTGCCCCCTTCAGGTCAGATAGAACAGTGCTACACTCTTTTAATAAACTGTGCCCAAAAATATGAATAATGTCTACTTTTAAACAAACAACGATAAATATTCTTGATTCAATGATTTTTTAAAATCAACACTTAAATGTAGATTATCTGGATCATATTCAGTACGATGATAAAAGCAAACATTTAGTAGATCGCTTCCAAAAGCTTTATGTTCCCTTATTTTTCATTGGCATCTGCTTACATATGCGATTGCTTGTTTTTGTGTCTTCCTCGTCTGTTTTTGATTGGGAGTCATTCAGGAGATGTTTAACAGCGCCTCCTAGCTTATAACAGTGAGAAAATTATCTTGAAAAAAAAATATCTTGACTTTTAGTTGTTTTAGCTCCTTTTAATGTTTTGGCATTTTAACAAATTTTAGGACCAGGTCCCTAGTTTTTCTTGAACCTTGAATCTCTAGTTGGGAACCACTGAACTAAACCATAGTGATTTCAGTTTTATTTAATTGAGCAGCCCCACTACATTCTTAATTTTAAATATCTTTTATTTTCATTGTTTTCTATTTTTCTATTTTCTATTTAGTTTTTAATCTCAGTATTATTATTATTTTTTGCTGTAATTCCAAAGAATGAAAGCTAAAGAAATAGTGTGGCAGCAGAGAGTGACTGCTGTGGAGCAATTAAATAGAATGATGTAATTCAATTATTGTGAAAATTGGCTGGCAAATGATGCAGAAACATGCTGTTGTACACAAAATGATCAAAAAGGGATTTGGATCAGTCAGTAAAGCAGTGCTGCTGCAAGCCTGGACATACTGCTCCAAATGACATATACACATGACATAGTCTATTAACCCCTCTCTCTAATTAAATTGTTAAAATTAATGCATGCACAATTAAGGATTGCAGGCATATGCTTTCTTTGTTCTTCTATTTATCTGTGTGTGTGTGTGTGATTGATCAGTGCCATGTTCAAAGCCCATGGACGTGCTGTTCCTGCTGAGAGCCTCTTCTGATAACCAGTTTGATGACTTGAAAACATTTGTGAGAACCTTCATAAAGAGCACAAATATCGGTAAGATATTTTTTTATTAAGTGCATGCATTTTAAAGTTTACTTCTAGAGTTGTACTCATCTGTGTTGCAGGCCGCAATGACACACAGGTGGCGGTAATAGTGTATGGGGCGACATCAGCAGTTGTAGTCACATGGAGAGATGAACAGACAGAAGACAACCTTCTCAAGCTTTTAGAAACCTTACCAAGCAAGACAGACAACACAACACGACTGGGTAAATATGTCTAGAAACACAGCAGGTTCAGTACAGCCTGACAGTTAAAATATACACCGCGCTACATACATGTGGGCGTTCCTTCCTCTTTCTCGGCAGGAGCTGCTCTGCGATTGGCCGTGCAGACAGCCGTTTCCTCCACCAGCGGGGGACGGATGGGCATCCCTAAAGCTGTGGTTATGGTTGTGACTGACAGGTCAATAGATTCGGTGCAAGAGGCAGCAAACGAGGCTCTGACCGCTGGTGGGTGAAATTGTTTTACAGCTTTATCAGTGCACTCTTTTAAGTGATATTCATGGTTCAATACAAAAATACAAAACTTTATTAAAAGCAGCTGCGGTACATTGTTGATTTCCACTGCAATTTAAAAGCAAGCTTGTTTACAGTAATGCATAAAGCCTATGGAGCAAGATATTCTAGATTTAAAAGCAAAACCATGCAATTTGCTTTTTTGTGTAAATAATTTTACTGTGTATATGAAATGTGATTTATTTTAGTTTAGTAAAGTTAGGGACCAGGAAGTCCAAATTATTGAATTTCTGTTTTAAACAAGGTTGTTTGGTTTTATTTATTTTCTATGTACAAATGATATTTTAGAAATGTTGTGTCTAAAACAAAAGTGTTTTTGTGTCATGTTATTGAAAAAAATCTAAATATATTTTAGGAATAAAATCAGGGTGTGTCTTTTCCGGAAAATAAAAATTGCAAAGTTTAAAAGAATAAAGCTGTAGCATTATGAGATGAAGTCATAGCATTATTAGATTAAAGTCATGGGAATAAATTCATAAGGAACGTAACATCAAAGTGAAGTGCAGTCAGCCACCGGTTGCTGCTTCAGATTGCACAAAAGAGGCAATTTCCTGAATGTCTGTCTTGTTCCTTCTCATGAATAAATTCAATTTCCTAGATAACCGCTCCTTTGTCCTCATACTAATGACAGTTGGTGTTGATGCAGCAATAGAACACACAGATTTCTTAGTTAGTTTCTTAGTCAAAACACCACATCCATTTCCTGTATTTATAAAGCTGCTGACCCTCTGCCCTATTCCTACTCCTAAGTAATATTATTTCTACTTTAATTACACAATATTATGGCTTTAAACCTCTGCTCAAAACAAGCAACATGTTTGTTACATACAGGTGTGTCAGTGTTTCCTATCGGACTGGGTAACCAGTATGACCAGACTGAACTGAGCACGCTCGCGGGACGACACGCTCAGGACAACATCATCCGGCTCAGCAGCACAGAGTACCTGCTCGCCATGGCTGCCCTCGATCAGTCGTTCACCGACAAACTCTGCAGGGGTGAGACTCACACATACTCACATAACACAATAAAACAGCAATACTGTAACAGATTGATGATGATGGTGGTGATGTCCCTCAGCGGGTCCTCCTGGAGTGTGTGTAGATGATGAAGGGAATGAACGGAAGGTAAGCTGTGTTTTTTAGTAAGATGCAAAGTTCCCATCACTCCATCAGCTCCCATGAAAGACCTCCACTTTACAAGCATCAGCTGCTGATTTTCTACTATTTAACCTCTTGATCTGATGCAGACTTTCAGAGAAACCGTCTCGGGATCCATAATCTCTTTCACTGGAAAATAACTTCATCCCTCAAAAACAATCCCTTTAACCAACAGCTGCTCACTAACGCCATTTAATATAAGGCTAGTAATATATTCTGTGCAAATACGCAAACACGAATGCCTGGCTAATGGATACAAGCGTGCATACCTCACATGGAATGGCAGTAGCTGACCTCTGAACTCAGGGGGGCGATAGAGTTACGCCTAAATGTATATTGCATTAAAACCCATTGAGTTAGCTATAAATGTCAACAATTGAACCAGCTTGCTTTTAAAGAGTCTCTTCTCTCTGTTGGGAGCGGATATCCTTAAAAAGAAAAATAACCACCGACGACTAATGCTAACATCAGAAAACAACATTCACATAGTAGCTTGAATACAAGTGTTTGCATTCACCTACTGGCATAAAGTAGTTTTAGCCTACTTAGAGCTGCATGATATTGTTTATAATGCTCTGTGTTATAAATTTTCAGGTTTGCTGTGCCTTTGTAGAGCTGCACAATTTGGCAAAAAATATTGTGATTATATATATATATATATATATATATATATATATATATATCGGTAACACTTTATTTTAAGGTGTCATAAGTAGTAGCCATTGTACTTACATGAAATAAAATGTACTTATAATGTAAATAAGATGGAATAGCCTGTAATTACAGTTTGTGATTATATAGATGTGAAAGACAGCTACTTACACATATGTTACAGAGCGAGTCTGTTACACAGATACTTACACTTAAGTACATTGTTTTAATGTACTTAAAACAATGCACTTGTTACACTTTTAAGTAGCTCATGCCTTTGTAATATTCTGTCGTTTTAATGTAATTAGAAAGGTATAACATGTATTTAAGCTGTGTACTAATGGGTTAAAACTAACTAAGGTGCAGCTAGATATAGTTTACAGTATAGATACACATGAAGTACGCTTAAGTACAATCTTCATACACTTTATTTTAAGTAGCATATATCTGTGTACTTGAATTTATAATTACGTTGTAGAAAGTCTCTAACACATATGTGACAATCTTTTGGTTACATAAGTAGCTGTGTAACAGACAGGTCTGTAACAAATGTGTAACTGTCTGTTACATCTACATAATTACAAACTAGAATTACAGGGTGTTCCCTAACTTACGATTTTGTCTTAAATAAGTACGATGGCTACTACTAAGTATGTACCAGGTAATTACCCTATATAATGGACACCTTAAAATAAAGTGTTATCATAATACTATTATAAACATGAAACTATTGTATTTTATAGTAAAGCTGCAATATTACAATACTAGTATTTATGGATGTCTTAATTTCTTCATTTTCAAATGTTTAGCCATTAAGCTTTTATTTGGGCGAAAATCCACAGTGTCAGTTTATAAGGGCTTGTTCTAACCCTAAAGACTCCTGAGTTTGTGGTTTGTGCATCTAAAAGTATTTATTCAATTACTTCTTTCCATCAGCCCGGAGAGACATGGCTGTTGCCAGATGGCTGTCACTCAGTGCTGTGCAACCCTTCAGGAACGGTAACGGTGCAGAGCCACCGCATCAACTGTGAGAAGATAGAGCCTCCCGTCTGCAAAAACAACCTCCCACCCCTACGCTACAATCACACCTGCGGCTGTACCTGGACCTGCCCCTGTACGAACACACACCCTTCACTACACCACAACCAATCCTGTTACCAGTCTCACATTTCACACCGGAATATAGCACAATACAATACGCCACACCAATCCTGTCCAGCTAAAGTTTCTTAACGGTAACGCTGTACACAAAGCAGCACTGCACTCACAAACAGTGCTTTATCAGACCAATCTTAATAATACTTAATGAGACCAATTCATACGACCTCACTGTCTAAAACCATGTGATGATATTACTGCACAGAGGTCGAAGTGCTCATTAACTTTTTTATCTGCTTAGAAAATCGCCACGTTTCATTTTGTGACCATACTTACTCTAGTAACTAGTCATGTAACCCTCTTTAAGTAGGAAAAACATGGAAGTGTTTGGTGGCTTCTAAATTCATCCCTGTTTGGTTCCTAATGAATTTAGGTTCGAATGAATGGTAACGTAGTGCTAACATAGTTGTGCGATTAAGTGTGTGCTTTATCGGGAGAGACATGTTTCAACTCGTCTAAGTTGAGGGAAGAACATAGTGGAATATGGAAAAACAGTGGTGTTTTCCTTCAATATGCATACTTTCATTCCTACAGGTAGTTGCATGGGCAGCTCCACCAGTCACGTCGTGTCATTTTCGGGTGCGGCTCTGAAGCTGAGAGCCGCTTGCTCCTATTTGCTGCTTCGCTCAGGAGGGGTGGAGCTAGTGTTGCATACAGCTGCCTGTCAAAGCTCACCCAATCAGATCTGCATGAAGAGTCTGGAGCTGAGAGAGGGCGGGACGAGTGTGGTGCTGCAGGACGACATGAAGGTTGATGCACTGCAAAAGCACGCAAAGTGAAAGAGTTCACTTAGTAGAGTTTGCAGAGAGGTTCAATATGTTGTGTGTATTGCAGGTGACCGTGGGCGGTGTGATTACCGCTGTCCCATTCAGGAGTGAGGGGGTGACTGTGACACAAATTGGTGCAAT
Organism: Enteromius afrohamiltoni; assembly: GCA_034779775.1. Lineage (NCBI taxonomy): Eukaryota > Metazoa > Chordata > Actinopteri > Cypriniformes > Cyprinidae > Enteromius > Enteromius afrohamiltoni. The sequence goes on along the minus strand of JAUYWG010000018.1, from coordinate 1,502,773 downwards.
ACTGCACCAGCTGAGATCAGAGCAGCATGGATTCACACTCACCTTTACTCCTCACAGCAATGAGTTCATGGTCAATATGGACATCTCCATGAAACCCAACACCACTGGTTTATGTGGTAAATACACTTCCTTTATGCTTACGACTGTAGTTTAGGAGAGTATTAGTTTGCCAGTAATGTGTGCTATTCAAACGATATTTAAGAATGCATGCAAAATTATCAAATGATAATTAAAAAATTATTGAGTTATGAATAGTTATGTTATATATGCATATATATGTATGTAGTATAATAATAATATATTATATTAACATTCTTAATACCTAATAATAATGTATGTAATGACACCTATAGAAATTGTATTTATTTTTTATTTGTATTAATTAGTTAAAAGTGTATGTTTCTTTTATATAATTATGTATTTAATTTTATTATTAATTTGAATTTAATAATTGAATGTACGTTTGTGTGTGTGTGTGTGTGTATGTGTATATATATATATATATATATAATATTTAATTCAGTCATTTAATATTTATTAAATATTTATTTCTTAATAGTTAGAATTATAATAATAGTTAAAGTTATTTGAAATGTATATAATGTGTGTATATCCTACATTTTATATATTAATATATAATATAAACACTGTGGATATATTTATTTTAATATTTAAATGTTTATTTCTTCAAATATTTTAATTTATTTTAAAAACAATAATACGTGACTATGCCAAATTTCTTTGAACTGCTGATACTCTTCCTGTCATTCTATTTTAAAGCCCAGTTCAACATCCTATGGGGTGTTTCATGCACCTGAAATGAAATAGAGCCATTTTTTACACTTTCCTGACCTTGCATTCAATTTTCCTCAACCACCAATAACGTATGTGTGTGTATTGACCATAACTTGCCTGTGTTTCTCTCAGGTTCCTGCTCTGATGATCAGACGGGTCTGGTGTTATCTGACGGGCGTGTGACCACAGACCCTGATGTGTATCTGAAGGCCTGGGCTCTGGGCGAGTGTGTCGGGCGTCAGGAGATTCAGTCGTGTGCCGTGGGGGTGGTGAAGGGCTGCGATGTGTTGAGTTCTGAGGTGTTTAGCCGCTGTCACACGCTGGTCCCTCCGCAGGACTATGAGCAGATCTGCCGGACCGTGGCCTGCCAGCCTAATGCGGTGTGTGACCTTGTTTCGGCGTACAGCAGCATGTGCCGTCAGCAGGGAGTGTGTGTGGACTGGAGGACGCCCACCCTCTGCCGTGAGTCTTTTGTGTTTAATGAGTCATGAAGTGAAGCCGGGAGGACCCGGCGTGTCTCAGCTCAGTGAGAGGGCGCTACTTTGATCAGCGTGCCTGAGAAAGAACAAACAGGAGTTACTACAGATCTGTGTGCTGTAATGGCAGTCTCAAGCTTGAAAGAAAGTTAAAGTGGAAGCATACAGCATACTGTAATGGACCCAAATGGTATGAAGGAATAGCAACCACAGACAGAAAAAGAGACATATTTACACAGATCTTGGCATCCATCAGCAGTTCATAGTGACCAAACTTTAAAAAGTACAATAAAATACAAAAGCTACAAAAATAGCATTCTAAAGATATACCATAGATTTTTGTGATACATTTTTTTTTTTTGTCATTAATCGCTGATAATCTTCAACTCTGTTAAAATAGTATTATGTCTGTACTACAATATAATATTTATTAAGAATTTTAATTATCTTTTTTTGCTTTATTTATATTTTTAAATGTAATTTATTGATTTTTGTAAATATTTTTTTATATTTTGCCTAAAGAAATTTTTTTATCTATGTAGTTTCAGTAATTTTAATACTTCATCTTAGCTAAAAAAAAAAATAAGGGTTTAATTTTACTTAACAATAACACTGCTCTTTAGATTTAAAAAATAAACAATTTAATTAGAAAATGATGAATATAT
>JAUYWG010000018.1:1445588-1467296 GCA_034779775.1 Enteromius afrohamiltoni | reverse complement strand
TTTTAATTTGTTTTTTTTTTTTCATTGTTTTCCACTCAGACTTTATTTTTGTACTTTACATTTATTTTATGTTTATTTAAAAGTTTATTTTAAGTCCACATTTTAAAAGATGCATGAAACAGTATTGACTAATAGACAGAATGGACATGCAACTGTTGTAGTATATAGTATTTCCCTCTCTTGAGTAATTTAAGAGTATTAAATTATTGTAATCAAATAGAGTACTCAAGAGTATGCAGTCCTTTATAATATTTGAATGGTTGTAATTCCATGCATATGGTCATGTTCCCTTTTTCGTCCTGAATGGAATCCACAGAATTCCATAAAATTCTAACCCACCCCTGCTGCTCTCTTATATTATATTTTTCATTTATTATTATATTTTATTTATTCGTTTATTATTTTAAACCGAAAGCATAAATGACCTGTTGCTTCATCATTAGGGTTGTGCCAAAAAATGCTGCAATATCCTTCACAAAATGATCCCCGTAGAATTAAACCCCATGTTTCACAATATTTGGATAGTTGTAGTTCTATGCATGTGCTCATGCTTCCTTCTCGGCTTATGGCAAGTCCTGAACGGAATCCATAAAAAGCTCAGCATACTTCATGATTTGTAACTGCTGTTCAAGTTTTACACATCTCTGCACTGTTTTTAAATTCAGTATTTTTACCTTGTTCAGTTTACTCCATTCTGTACAATTCTTTGTCCTCTACCATCAGCACAGAAACGTATTCAGATTCTGAATAGGTCTTATCGCTGACCAAATGTTGAAACCAGCTTCTTTCCCATGCTCTTGAGGAGACGGTCTCCTCAGTTGTAACTACTTGAGGGCTTTAAACAGGTTAGTCGGCACTGATGCATAACACAGCTGGGTTCACATGATATTCAGCGTAACCCAAGCTTTGCCGCTGAGGTTCTGATATCATATACATCCCAAGGTTCTCGGCTTTCAGGGGCTAATAGAATTAAAGCCGCATGAGGACAGCCAGCAAACAAAAATCTATATTTGTCCTTTGAGGGTCAATTTCTGCTGCATAACCTGCAATAGAAAACAGTTTTTCTTTCCTTAAGACAGAAACACCTGATTTCTAGTGATTATCATCGTCTTGACTACAGAGACTCTCTCTGCATTTGATAAGTAATGTTTAATCTTGTTACCATCTCACTGTTCTCCTATTTGATCAAGTTCAGTGCTTTGCTACAGTCTGTATTGTTAAAAGCACTATATAATTAAAAGTGATTGATTGATTGATAATTTAGCAACCATTGTTAAATGAGCTGTACTTTGAACTTCAGTGTATTTCAATGTCGTATTTGTTTACCCAACCACTGCGGTGCTGCCTTGTGAAAAAGTTCAACCCTTTGAAGCATTAGTGTCGTTTCATAAAGTAATGGAGAGAGGAAACTGGTAACCAGATCCATCTGCCTCAGCAGTGCATTCACAACCCTCTCCAGTATTCAAAGCTAATGCGACGGCTGACAAGTGTAGTGAAATTTACAGGTGAAAATGCTTCATTAACTTGAAATCTATTTATTTAATATGAAAAAATGAAGTCTTTGGACAATTCAAAAAGTAAAAAGGCTTGTCTCTGTTGTTTTAGAATCATTAAAACTTTTTTTTAACAGAGACTTTAACTTTTAACTGGGAATTTTTAAGTGAACCTAATATTATTTACCACAAACGAAACTAATCAAATTCCCTTAATTGTGAATGAAAATAGGTGGTGGTGGTAGTAGTAGTTAATTTAAACTAGTATTGTATTATACACTTTGTCATTAGTAAATGTCTGTGTATTAAGCTGACATCGCAAAGGCTTTTTAATTGTAATTATTTGTATTGCAATCAGTTGTCAGCTGAAATGGCTTTGTTATGACAGCCCTACATGTAAGGCTGATATCATTACATCATGTCTTGTGGCTTTGTGACACTGAGGCTTTTAGTGGCTGGCTGTGGTGTTGAGCCGATTGCTGGGGCAGCAGTTTCAGAGCGGTGAGGTCAGGAGCATGTTTTCACAGCTCACCAGAGCTGGAACCCAGTGAAAGGGCCCTCACACTAACCCTTCACCTAGCTTCCCTTTCATCAGCTTTCTGTGAGGTGGAGATTTCCTTCATCTAGACCACACCTCAGCAGTGTGTGTCAGTCTAAATTCGTTTAAAGGGAGTGTGTGCATGTACATGTCCTTGGCCTTGACAAACTGCTAATTTGTGATTTATTTTAGATGTGCTATTTCAGTGGCTGACAGTTAACTGTGTGGCCACTTTCGGTTGCCTTTATGGGTCTGTGTGTGTTTGTGTGTGTCTGTATGCATTCCATTTTATTTAATTTTTTTTTGATTGCTCAGTATTTTTTTCCCCTTTCAATGTGTCCTTAAAATCTTGTTTTAAATATTCTTTCAAAGTTTCTTGCACACTATGTAGCCGAAATGTTTGCTTATCAGCATTTCTGGGCTTTATTTCCACTTTGTTGGCCAATGTCAACGAGATCTGGTCTTTGTCAGGCTATATTAAAGAGTGCCACATTTATAAGGCTCTCACCATTTCTCTCAAACTGTGGTTGGTTGCTTCAAATGCCAAGAGGTTTTCTGTATGAATGGTCAGTTCTTGACCAAAATTAGCTATAAAGTAGAACAGACTGTTTGACAAGTTTGCCAAGCAAAACTATTTTACACCTGATGAAGAATTGGTGTCAGCAGTAGATTTAATTATGCACCCTTTCACAGTAGAATGCATGAACTTTCAATATCACAGCATTTCCTGTTTGGGTTTCTGTGCGTTCATCAGATTTCCTGTGGTCACTGACTCTGAGATAAAGACTTGTGGGTTTCTCGGCTCTTACTGATGCCAAGAATTTATTAAAGCTTCTTGGTCCTTTAGACTATGTGAAATTTTCCAGACAGTTTTGGCAGCCTACTCTGCGTTGATGAAAGATGCTAACTGTTAAATTCTGTTTTATAAACCTGTTTTACCCAGTATGGTTCATGCTCTGGTCCTGTAAAAATGTAATATCCAATATTTATCTCAATACATCTTAAAGTCCTCATCTGTTTATTTTGTTAGTGCACATTGCTAATCGTAAGGTGCACAATTAATCTGTGCAGGTTAATCCGCTGAAAAATAAATAGTTTGTCTTGGTAATCTTTAATCAAAATCTGAACATTTGCTTCTACTCTGGAATGACATTCTTGCACTGACGTCAATTTGACGTCAGTTTGAAGCTTCCATATCTCCCCTTTTTGTTAAGCCATGTTTTGTAGAAATGTAATTAAAAAAGGTTATCGTCTTTTTATGTTTGATGATAAACCTAATGAGGCAGCCTGCAGATTTTAATAGCATTTTCTGCACTTATTTTTAAGGCAAATTGTCTGAAATGGTTTAAAAAAGTGATGTGCTGTCATTGATGATTATTATTATATTTTCACAGTTGTGTTTGTATACTGTATGTATGAATATATAAAATACTTAATAAACCCTTTTCTTTCCTCATTCAGGCCGAAAATGACCTATGGCGGAAGTTGAAGCGCAAACAAAGAGACTCTGAGTAAGCTGGACGGGGCCTGTCCCATAATCCCTGCTCATCGGGTCAAGGGACCATGGGAGATGGAGGTGTCAATTTGGTGGGAGAAGGGGTGAATCAGTCCCACGTGCTCTTTGACCGCTTCGTCCAGGCCACCACCTGCAAAGGCACTCTCAAGGCTTTTCAAGAGCTTTGTGACTTCCTGGAACTCAAGCCAAATGAATACTGTGTGTTCTACCACAAACTCAAGTCCAAGCTCAACTACTGGAAAGCCAAAGCTCTCTGGGCCAAGTTAGACAAGCGGGCCAGCCACAAAGAATACAAAAAAGGAAGGGCCTGTGCCAACACCAAAGTATGAAAGTTTCCCTGGGTTGAAAGAGAGTGTTTTGGTTATTAGTTGTCAAACTTGCAATGTTCTGGTATTGCTTAAAATAGATTCTGTATGGACTCTGTGGCTGGATGATTTGGTTTTTACTCCTTGTGCATTGTTTCTCAGTGTCTGATCATTGGAGCTGGACCATGTGGTTTGCGTACAGCCATTGAGCTGGGCTTCCTTGGAGCCAAGGTAGTTTTGTTGGAGAAGCGAGATGCATTCTCCCGAAACAATGTGCTCCATCTTTGGCCTTTCACCATTCAGGATCTGAGGGGTCTTGGAGCCAAGAAGTTCTATGGCAAGTTTTGTGCTGGAGCCATCGACCATATCAGTAAGTAGTATATCAATCTATTTTACTTTTAGAGAGAAATAAAATTTGAAAGTCATACATTACACATGACAGATAGTTTAGACAGCACTATAAAAGGGGCTACACACATTGAAGACATTCAATTACTCAAACCAATTACTCTGAGGTGTTCAAGGACTCCCAGCCAGTGTCATTTAAATAATAATGCATTGAATAGCTGCCTACTCATCTAATCATTGTAGGATGTGTTGGGGAAAACCTGCCAAAGAAGTGATGTATCTAATCAGAGGAACCTCTCTAGAATGTGTTGTCCACACTTTGAGTCAGATTTTAATACCATGTGTACATGGAGTCTCAGATGTGTTTTTTCTCTCACTGCAGGTATTCGTCAGTTGCAGCTGATGCTCTTAAAAGTAGCTCTTCTCCTTGGCATTGAGATTCACGTCAATGTGGAGTTCAAAGGCCTTATTGAGCCACCAGAAGACCAAGAGAATGAGAGTAAGATCAGTTTCTCACGTCATTTCCATGCTAAAGTTCAGCAGTTCCATTCGTTTATTTCTGTTTCCACATAAATACCAGTCATTCTAAAGAGCCTAGGCATATCCTGAATGGATACCGAGTCTTGCGGAGAAAGGACTTGTCTGTCATCGCTGAACATGCTGTTGGTTTTTCCAGGAATTGGGTGGAGAGCCGAGGTCCACCCCAGAACACATCCAGTCAATGAGCTAGAGTTTGACGTCATAATTGGGGCTGACGGGAGAAGAAACACGCTGTCAGGTAAGAATATAGCACTTCATCTAAAATCATAATTGAGAACGTCCTTTCTTTGAATTTTTGGTTCTTGTCTAGACAGGAAAATAATAATTAGTGGTGCTTGCCTAGGGATTTGAACAAACCTCAGTGTGTAACGTGTCTTGCAGACATGCATGATATTTAAAATCATACTGCTTATTTAAGAAAAGTGTGCTTATACTTGACTAACTGAATAAACTTGGCAAATTGAAGAAGTTTGTAGACTTAAACTAATGTTCAGAGGTTTTTTGGAAGAGGTTTCTTCTGCATACCAAGACAGCTTTTTTGGAATAAAATTGGTAAAGTTGTGTTTGAAATATTATTACAATTAAATGTATATATTTAATTTTTTCGTTGTAAATTATTCCTGTGCACAGCTGAACTTTCAGGATCCATTAATCTTGTCTTCAGTGTTACATGATCCTTCAGAAATTGTTCTAATGTGGATTTGGTGCATTAAAAACATTTTAAGAGTCGATATTTTGCAAGATTCTTTGAGTAGTTTACTTTTGATGTGCCTTTGACTGCTGAATAAAAAAAATTGCAGATGACACATAAATCTATTCAATGATTTTCTGGTTGCTAGGTACACATAGGGTGGCTTTTGACTATAATGCCCAAACAACTGCATAGCACTATGTTCAGAACACTCAGTAACATGTCATCTGGTAATGTGTTGGGATTTTGCATGGGCAACACCGCTCACTTTTTTTTTACATAAAAAAAATCATGTTTTTGACTACTAAATCATGGAAATTTGACTACTATTTTCGCCATCTGCATAAAAATGTTGGCGTTCATTCTTATGAGTGTTTTTGCTGTCTCTCCAGGGTTCCGAAGGAAGGAGTTCAGGGGCAAATTGGCTATTGCTATCACAGCTAACTTCATTAACCGCAACACGACTGCAGAAGCAAAGGTGGAAGAGATCAGTGGAGTAGCATTCATCTTCAACCAGAAATTCTTCCAAGACCTTAGAGAAGCCACAGGTAGACCAAGCAGTCTTTTATATATATATATATAATGTATATATGTTATTGAATATATCTGTTAGAACAGCTACAGGAAGAACTCATGTTGAGAACTTTTTTGTGGTACCTCTTGAAGAAAACGTTCTCAAATTGAAGTGTCCCTGTTCTTTGTGCTGAGTTGGCAGACTTTGTAGCTGTTTTTTGAGTTGTATAATCACTGTTATTCCTCTCTCTCTCTTTGTCCTGTTGATGGAGGGAGTGGGCTGCACAGATGGGACTTAATTGCATCTGTGAACGGATGCAAACAACTTCCTCTTTCTATCTCTGTCTCCTTATTTTCCCCTCTTGACATGCTGTCTGTCACATCTCCACTTCAATCTCTTCCTCCCGCTCGTTCATTTAGTCTTTTTTCTCTTTTGGTTTGCCTCCACAGGAATTGACCTGGAAAACATTGTCTACTATAAGGATGACACGCACTACTTTGTAATGACTGCCAAAAAGCAGAGCCTGCTGGAGAAGGGCGTCATTCTACATGTGAGTGATCAAAGAGTTTGACTAGCGCCGGTTTCCTAACTAATCTCCACTCTTTTATTCTCACTTCTCCCTCCCTCTTTATCTCTTTCTCTTCCTGTTTGCCCTTCTCTGTCCATTAGAAATGTACTAGCACACCTCTGCTCAAGGCAGATGATTTCAGATGCAATAAAAACTTGGATTAAAAAGCAAGCATAAATAGCCAAAGCTTGTTTTAGCTGGCCTGGTTTTGTCTGTTTTAGATGGATTTGGACAGTTCTCGGCTGGTTTAGGCTGGGAAGCCATCTGACCCACTAGCTAGACCAGAAACACACTAGCTCAGTGAGGCTGGGGGAAGATCTCAATCCATATAAAACCAGCAGAAACATCTGGTTTTAGTTGTCTTTTGGGTGTTGCGTGCCGAAGCACCTTAGCCAGAATGCTAATGATTATTTATTACGGTTCAAAGGCTTGATATCAGTTAATTTCTTTTTATTTTAAAAGAAATTAAGTTTTATTCAGCAAGGATGTATTACATTCACCAAAAGTAAGAGTAAAGCAATTTAAAACAAATGTGAATAGTGTTCAATTTATCTAAGAATCGATCACGTTTAAAAAATAGTTTCTTGAACTTAACATTTATTTCTGAGTGTTTAATTCTCTCTTTAGGAGGCCATAGGAGTGTAAATAATTATTACTTAGTGCGGACACTCTGTTCTCTTTTATTCACAATGAGCTCTTCTGCTCTGTTGCCAGTACTGCCAAGTTTGTTGAATCATTAACAGGGAGCCTCAATCCCAGCCCTCTCTCACACTCACACACAAACTCTTGCACAGTACAACTGATATAATGATGCCAATTTATGTAGCCCGACAGGTTGAGAGAGAGGCATGCTTGCTTTGCATATTTCAGAATAAATTACAGAATCCCACTGGACAAAACACTCATGTTTGAATATGCAGGATTATGCCTTAACTGTAATGGTGCTCAGAATAAAGCGTTGAGTGTCAGCGTTGAGAGTCCTCATCTGTTGTAAAGAGCCTGACTGTTGGGAGAAATAAACACTGCTCGCTCATAGCAACATGAAGCAGAGAGGAAAAGACCTCTCAAATATCCCATTACCACACACACAGTCACTCAGGACTGAATTATATGCCTTGTGGTGCTCTTCACCACGTAGCTTTACCAGCGTTGTTTTAAAATATCATAACCATTTTTTAAATTACATTTTTTTTATACTTTTTATTAAAAAAAATCCTCATTGTCAAAAGGTAGTTTGACTATTTCTGTTAAATTCTGTTTTCTCAGAAAGATGCAACAAACATTAAAGTATTAATATTTTAAATATATTATATTTTATTATTTCTGTCAAATAAATACAATATTTAAGAAATTGTAAAACATGTATATTATTATTTTTCATTTTAAATGTAAAATCATATATATGTATGTGTGTGTGTATATATATATATATATATATATATATATATATCCATACGATGAACATGGCCAAGCCAGCGAAGGCGGCGCTGGGTGAGCAGAGCATACATGCTAAGAATGCCTGCCTGTTCCAGGACAGCAATGTTGGAGATGCAATCCTGCCATGTAATGCCCAGATAGACAAATTCCTCCACTGCCTCCAAAGTGTGGTCACCGATGGGAATGCTGGGGGTACTGCGGACATGATGTTGGTCTTCTTGATGTTGGTCTTCTTGAAGCTGATGGTGAGGCCGAAAGCGCTGCATGCATGCGCAAAACTGTTAAGTCGCTGGAGGGCTTCCTCAGTGTGAGTTGCTAGTGCTGCATCATCGGCGAACAGCATTTCCTGCACAAGTATGTGGCAAACCTTGGTCTTTGCACGCAGGTGGGCAAGGTTGAAGAGGTTTCCGTCAGTTCTTGTGTGGAGATAGACGCCATCATCACAGGAGTCAAATGCGTACTGTGTACTGTGCAAAGCCGACCCATTGCTGTCTTGGTTCCTCAGGTCTCTTCCCCTGCCAAAAAAAGGTGTAGTCCTTTTGTCTAAGGCTGCCATCAGCAGGAAGTCTAATTTCCTGAAGGGCAGTGATATCGATGTTGAGTTTCTTCAACTGATGGTTGAGGACGGCGGTCTTTCTGCAGTCATTAACGATAGAAAGGTCGTCTGTAAAGCCAGGGCACATAGTCCTGACATTCCAACTTCCCAGTCGTAGAACTTTTTTTTTTCTTCTGTTGATATTTGCCTGGTGCAGTGTTTGCGGTCTGCTTGTCAAGTTATCCTCTAAGCTCCAAGCACCCAGTGAAGCAGGCAGACTGTGGCGGGTCAGCAACCAATTAGCCAGGGCCTGCCCAGCTTGAGGTGGGTGGTAGCTGACCAGTGGAACACAATGGATCCTCCCACTGTCGAAAACAGCCCGTAGCGCCCTATCCTACCCCAATTGGACATGGGCTTATAACTCGTAACTGCTGTCTTACGTGTTTTGATGACGCTGTTGGACAGCGGCACTGAAAGGACCTCTCCAGGCAAGCCTGGACACAGGTTATGGAGACACTAGACTGCCCGGACACTAGCATCCCCCTCTTGGCCTTGCAGGTGAGGTCCAAAGTAAGGCAGAGCAATACTTTTGGCACCAGCTTGGCTGCAGGAGTTGCCGGCTGGGGCGCAAGCACTGTCCAGCCGCCTTAGAGGTTCCACTCCGGATTTCCTGGATTTTCCAGTTTATTCCCGTAGCCTTTTTTCTTCCGGAAAAGACCCACAAGGCAGTGGGGCATGGTTTAAGATCTGAGTTTACCTTCTCCTAGACAGATTGCCTACCAAGGCTAACAAGCTCCATCTACCCAGGTTTGAGATTAGAGTTGTCCTTCTCCTAGACTGGCTGCCACACAGGCTGAAGAGCCCAGTCTGCCCTATTTATATTTATATATATATATATATATATATATATATATATATATATAATGACCTGACATAACAAAATAAAACACATTTTAAGCTTTCATAAATTTCATAAACTTAATTATTTAATGTAATTATAAAATATGAGTTATTTAATTATTTGAAATTAAAAATCAAAATCTTATTTATTTCAAATTAAACACAAGAAAGAAAATTACAGTTGCTCAGCATTTTTTTTTGTTTGGCTGTACAGGACTATGCCGATACAGAAATGCTGCTCTCCAGGGCCAATGTTGACCAGAAGGCGCTGCTGTCCTACGCCAGGGAAGCAGCAGATTTCTCTACCAACCATCAGCTTCCTAAGCTGGACTTTGCCATAAACCATTACGGCCAACCTGATGTCGCCATGTTTGACTTCACCTGTATGTACGCCTCCGAGAACGCAGCTCTCGTCCGCCAGCGCAATGGCCATAAGCTGCTAGTAGCCCTAGTCGGGGACAGCCTTCTAGAGGTGAGTGGAAAACTGATGTGGAAGAGGGAAATACGACTATGTTCATGAAAGAGAGTTTGTTATTAGTTAAAACCTACTTTAATAGAACCAGATGGTGTTTTTCCATGAAGCACCACAAAGTCTTCCTTCGACAAATTTTAACTTCTGAAAATACATTTTCTCACATAAATCTGAAACCACCACTTCAGAAGCTGCGGTAAAGAACGCATTAAGTTAAAACACCACACTCAGATGCATTAGCTAGGCCGCGACTCTGAGGGCAGTTTTTCCATTTTATTCCAAACAGAAAGTGACTGATTTCTAATATGAAGTATACAGCTGTACACCTAATGTATAAGGAAGAAGTGGACTGATGAATCTGTTTCTTTTTTGTGTGTGTAGCCTTTTTGGCCAATGGGTACTGGAATAGCAAGAGGCTTTTTGGCAGCTATGGATGCAGCGTGGATGGTGCGGAGTTGGGCTCATGGAAGCTCCCCTTTGGAGGTGCTGGCTGAGCGGTAAGACTGTGTACAGAATGGAATGTTGTTTATTTTATGTAATATTAGACATGATAATGATAAATGCAAAAACTGTTGTGTTTAATTTTATTTGTGTCTTAATATTTAAACTTTTGGCGTACTATACAAATAATACAAGTAATATGAGGTTATATCAAAAAAATGTAGAGTGATGCAGAGCTTAAGATGAGGTCGACAGTGATTGTGTCTTCATACTGAGCAGTAAACTTCTCAAGTCCCTGCAGGCTTCGTTTTCTTCCTGCGCTGTTATTTCGCTGCATACTGTAGGGTAATTCACAGTGGTAAAGCACTTTTCAACTTGTATGCAATAAGCAGCATGTTTGCAGGGAAGCAAAAGTGTTTTACGAGCGAGTAGCTTGCATGATGTCTCTAGGGTCTCATCTTGAGACATCAGTAAAGGGATGAACGCCAAAATGAAGGGAATTTGGGTCTGAAAGCGTGGCTCCTTTGGGTTTCAGGGAAAGTATCTATCGACTGCTGCCTCAGACGACACCAGAGAATGTGAGCAAGAATTTTAGCCAGTACAGTGTGGACCCGACTACACGGTACCCCAACATTAGCCTTCACCAAGTGAGACCCAACCAGGTGGGGTTACAAACATTTATTGGCTATTTTACTATTGACTATCAGTGATTTAGTGGAACAATAAATTAATATATATATATATATAAAATGCCTTTTTTAATGCCTTTACAATATAATTATCTGCAGGTACGGCATCTGTTAGACACCGGAGAAACCAGGGATTTACGTGTCGACATGGAGAATGTGGTCAACTCTTCAACTCCTAAGCTCACAAGAAATGGTTGGTAGATTTAGTATTACGTTTTTATTGCACATCAGCTGTAGATACATTCGTTTTCTGTATATTTATATTTTACTTCACCCCTTTCTATGCATTGGATAGTCTCAAATGTAAATGTGTATAATTTGATTTATTTTCATCCTAGAAATTCTGCTTGAGAAGCAGTTGCAAGGTAATTTTGTGGGCGACTAATCTGAATGCATGATGTTCTACAGGCTTGTACGTTTAAACAAGCTTTGTGCAGTTTATTGTATGAGAAGAGTAACTGACATGGAATGGAAAGTTGTCTTTGAGCTCTTTAGAATTAAATGCAACTGTGCACTAACAAATATTTGTGGATTTTTTTGATAGCTATTATCAATGCCGTCGATGTCTTGAATGTTTCATAACCTCTCAAAAAAGGAATGAAATGCACCATGAAAGTTCTTCAAATGCTGCTCTGGTCATGTGACTAACTCCGATCCGATTGGATGTTGGCGCATTCCGTTACTGAATATTCTTGCTTAGGCACTGCTTGACTTTGTTTCCTCTTCCCATCAGAGTCTATCGTGCGCTCCAGTAAGCTGCTGAACTGGTGTCAAAGGCAGACGGAGGGATACAGAGGTGTCAGCGTGTCCGATCTCACCATGTCCTGGAAGAGCGGCTTGGCCCTGTGCGCGCTCATCCACCGATACAGACCAGACCTCATGTAAGTGCAGTATGCCACATGCTGATCCCAACAAAAGCCCTGTGTTATTACGCTGCTATATTTAGAGGTGCAGGACTGGAGCACAAACGCTGCAGCAGAGAATCAAAGATTCAGTTCATGCAGTGAATAACAAAACTTGAATAGGAAAGGATGTGGAAGTCATATGCCCACACAGCGTGAGAAAATAGGGGATCAGGCAGGCATTTTTGACATTTTAGAGAGTTTTGTGTTTTGGGTGTATGATTATCAACTTTGGAATATATGCACTCCGTACTGTAGTGTTTCTATCATTAAAAAAGAAATAAATATATAAAATATATAATATGTATATATATATATATATATATATATCTATATATAACATTTTGGCATATATGCTTAAAATGATGTACATTTAAATAAGACACACTACTGTTTAAAAGCTTTTTTTATACTTTTTTTTTATTCAGCAAGGACACATCAAATAGGACAGATTTTACATTTTGTGTGAACTGTCCCTTTAAGCTATGTAATATTAGTCCGCAAACACTTCAGCTAATTCGTCCTCACCTCATTAATTTTTATAAGATATTTATAGCTTTGTTTACAATGTAGTGTTTATTTACTTGGCTTATTCGTCTGTTGAGTATAGCACACTAAAATAACAGTACGTCTGGGTAAGGTTTTTTTTTTTTTTTTTTTTGAGAAAGTCCAGGAAATCGGGCTGTGGTTATTCTTACTCTGGGCTCTGTTACGTAGAACAGCTCAAAAAGCCACATTAGCTTTTGAGACGTACATTAGCATTATCATAACTGTCCATTAGAGCAGATGCTGAGTGACCTTTAAAAGCTTTTGCTTATGAGTTGTTTGTTATAGTCAGCTAAACTAGTCTGCATTTGTCTTTTTAAGGCAGCATTAGTGGAGGTCTCTGAGGAGGATACCACATGCCGACAATTGCCGCCTTTCAGTAGCTCAATTCAGACACTTAAGCAGTGCATTTGTTCAGTTTTCATAAACATACTATAAGAAGTATATTTCTGATAATGCATATAGTCTGTGTGAATTGACACTGTGTGAAGTTGGTGAGGGGATTTTTAGCAGACATTACTTCAGTCTTCAGAAATCATTCTAATATGCTGGATCAGCGCTCAAACATTTCTTAGTAAATGTTGATAATATTTATGCAAGGATCATTTAATAATTATATGTAGTACGTGTGATATACTATATAAAGTTTATGATTTATGTAAGAATTTGTTGATGATAGTCACTGTGGTGGTTTGAAACCCGAAACTTTCAGCTAGATAGTTTTGAACTTAGCAGTAGTTAATCGCAGATGAACAGCTGTTTAGCAGATTTTTGATTTAACACTGTGTTAAACTGCTCTCTAGATCATGCTATTCTTACAGTATCATTGATGCTTGTGTGTTTTCTGGTGTTAGTTTTTTTAAATCTTTATAAACTTGCTAAATAACATACTTTTGGGATATGCTGGGGATGTCTCATTTTGCAACGTCTTGTAACTGCAGTGACTTTGACTTACTGGATGAGAAGGACATGGAGAAGAACAACCAGTTGGGTTTTGACGTTGCTGAAAAAGAGTTTGGGATCTCTCCCATCATGACTGGGAAGGAGATGTCTGTTGTGGTGGAGCCTGACAAGCTCTCCATGGTGATGTACCTCAGCCAGTTCTACGAGATGTTCAAGGACACTGTGCCACCTGGTGGTGAGTTGTAGATCTACAATAATGCATCTAGAGAAACTTGCGAAATCAAAAATTAATGTTGTGAGTGTTATGAGTGTTTATGCTATTTCTTAGCATGTAATGCATGGATCAATTAGAGTAATTATTATTCCTATTTTGTGTTTCAGAAAACCAAAATCTGAGCCCAGAGGAGAAGGCTGCATTGATTGCCAGCACTAAATCACCGATCTCATTCCTTAGTAAACTGGGTCAAAGCATCGCCATTTCCCGCAAACGAAACCCCAAGGTAGTCCGGGTTCTTTCTGATACTGCAAAATATTGATTCTTGTGATCTCAACTTTTCCTCTCAAATCCTGTGTAGGATAAAAAAGAAAAGGAACTAGATGGGCCGGGGAAAAGACGAAAGACCAGCCAGACTGGACAGTCAGAGGATGTAAGGCCATATCTTGCTGGATTAATGGACGTACAATATTGTGTATGTATTTGTTTGAATCCTTTCATCCTTTCATGTTTTCCAACATCACAGGAAGAGCTGCAGAGGGTTAATCGAGACGACAGGCCCTCTATAGCTACAGCTCTGGCAGAACGTAAAATTGATTCGGCTGCGGCAGCGAACAACAACAACAAAGTGAAGTCGATGGCCACACAGCTGCTAGCGAAGTTTGAGGAGAACGCCCCGACACAGTCCACAGGACTCAAACGACAGGTGGGTTAGAATGGGTGTTTAAAAGGACTATGGACTTGAATTTGTGAATTCTTACAATAACATCAGCTTCAGCAACTGCTTTGTTTGAGCAAAATTGGCAGCAGCATTTTGTTGTTCTGCAGAAACGTCTGGCTGACTGCACCAGTGCTATTTTGTTTTTGTTATGCTATTAATGTGTTAATTTATATTTTAAGTTGGCTTTATTTATTTATTTTGGTTTTTTATTTTATTTTAGTTTTGCCTTATTTCTTTCCATTTTGCTTTATTTTTACTTCTGTAATTGTAGTTTTTACACTTATATAATTTTTTAGTTTAAGTTAACAGTAACACTAGGCTGTATATTATCCCATCAATCTGCAGAAACTTAAAAAGTTAAAAATTAACCTTTACTCACCATGAAGTAGGCAAATTGTGAAACGTGAAAATGACAAGTGATTTTTGGCAGGCGGTGATAGAATATTACTTTGTGAATCAGCATTACAAAAAAGCCCATGTGGTTATAAAGCCCAGTTTTTTTTGTTTTTTTTAACCGAGCGAGACGAATCTTGCCCTAAACTGCTGTTACTTGATGCTTGAAGTGCACAGCATGCTGGGATTGTTTGAAATGACCAGGTTTATAGAGGGAAATTGACTCAGATTCGTGCTGTGATCCATTCTAATGGTGTAACTAGCAGGAATGATTGGCATGAGTGAGGATTTGGGAGCTTTTTATAGGAAGCTAAACCCTTTGTGCTCTGCAGCATTGTGAGGCTGATGTGTTTGACACCATTATCTACTGAAGCCATGCAAGTTAATGGGTTCTCTGTATACTACCGTTCATAAGCTTGCGGTCAGTAAGATTGTTTTTAAGAAATGAATGCATTTATTTAGAAAAAATACAATAAATCAATCTTTTTATAAAATTGCAAAATAGTTCTATTTCCAATAATTTATTTTTGCCATCACAGAAATAAGTTAAATTGTTATGTAGTGAAATTTTTTTCACTGTGATGATATTTAACGATATTTCAGTTTTACTGTATTTTTATTAAATACATGTGGCCTTGGTGAGCATAATAGATTTCTGAAATCTTACCTTACCTCAAGCGTTTAAATGGTAGTGTTTTTCTCAGGTGTCTGTGGTCTGACTTATTTTCATGTCTGCTCATCCGTCTGCTTCCTTCTACTTCCTGCATGAATTATTTTCATACTCAGTCCCTGGTCGTATGTTTTTAGTAGTCATTTTGAAGTTGTATTCTTGCATTGCATAATTGCAGGTGTTTTTTTCAGCAGTCAGTTCAGTTATTTACTTTCAGTTTCTCTCTGCATCTCTCTTTTCCATTCTCTTTCTCACTCCATTTTGGCACTTCTCCACTTTTCATTGGTCACCTCACCCATCACGTACGTCACTGGTCACAGGGGGACTCCATGCCCGATCTGGGGCTCATACTGACCCCCTCTCCGTCCGCTCCCTCTCTGAAAGAGTCAGTGCGGCTGGCTCCAGTCCCTGCATGGAGGGAGGTAAAGAGTGTAGTACAATCCCATGTTCCCAGATTCCCATCAACCAATTAACATTCTAAGCACCTACCTACCCTTTTTACTCATCCATATTTGTCACTGTTTTTGTGACTAAATGAACTGCGTCTTAACTAAGCTTGTGTTGTTGAAATATGTAAATCTTTCTTCATTTAGTCTTACTTCTATTTCAAAAGCTAGTTTCTTGTCTGTTCCAATGGAAATGGCCTTATAGATCTTACAATCGACATGAATAAAATTGAGGTTAAAATGTGATTTGAAACCATTCTTGGGTTGCCATACCCACGGTTCGGTTTGTATCATGGTTTTAGGGTCACGGTTTTTGGTTCTGTACGGTTCTTGTTATTTTTTTTTTTAATCTTTAACACTCCAGAAATATTCTTCAGCATATGATATATAGCTTAATTATCCACAATTTAGGATACAGTATTAAAAGGTTATATCATGTAATCATTCATAAACTGAATTGGATGCGTGTTGCACAATACTTGCATACAGTCGCAGTTCTATCTATTGTTTTATTTCCGCTGTCATCAAAGGTAATAGAGCGCAGATCGGGCCGAATTTTTCAGTCTGACAGAGCTGTAACCAAATTTTTTTCTGATACTAATTCCTTCCTTTATGGTTTTGTTTTCATTTGCATCAAACTAAATGTATGCTAGCCTCAAAACATGATGCCTTGAATTCATCTTTTATGCTTGTATTCAGAGGCGCACACAGTTACAGGAGCAGATGAGTTTCCGCTATAAAGAAAGACTGAAGTGTCAAACTCTCCCCATCAAACAGGAGCAGGTACACAGCTGTAGAAGAGTCGCATTGCTTTTATGGTTACTATATAGTCTCCTGTATCCTTCCTTGTGTAGTAACCAAAAAGATAGTCCCATAAGATGATCATATAGTCTCCTGTGTACTCGTCTGTTGTTGTTAGTTTCCTGTTTGACTAGACGTGGTTATGCATTGGAGACCCCGAGGCATATCTTTCCACACCGCTCTTTGTTTGCGTTTCCAGTTTGATTGAGACGAACGAGCTGAAAGCTTTGCTTATTGTTCTGGTGCTTTGATATTTTCGTTCTCAGATCGTAGAGTTTCAGATGTGGCTTTGATAGCCATGTTAGACATTCCATGTGCATGGGAGGTCTGTGTGTTTGTTAAGTGTCACTAAAGTCACTGGGTTTGATCACCAACTGTGTTTTTCTGCTTCTAACGGGTCACTGTTTGTTCTCTAACACAACATTCCTGTCTCTCATCACTACGAGTGTGTTTGTGTGTAGTAGGTGATTGGATGTTTGGATGGTATTATCAGGTTTTTAATTAGAGGAGCGTGTGTGAGGTGTTGTATTTATGTGAACGGGTTTCTCCTCTCTTGTCTCTCTGAAGGCCAGCAGCGGGACTGAGGTCTTGAGGAGCTGCCCTAAGAAAACCATTCTTCTTTCTTCTTCCTCACCCTCATCTTCTTCATTCTCTTCATCGTTTCTTCCACACACACAGGTGACACTCTCCTGTCTTCCTGTACTAACCTCAGCATCTCTCACAGGGGCTGCTTTCACCAGAATGTCTCGTATAGCAGTCTCTTGAAATTAGGGTTTTGGAGGCATTTAGACTTTATGGTGCAAAGCTGTTTGTCTTGATCAGTGTAACCTACTGATCAACCCTCCTGGTGTACTCAACTTCAATAGTTTGTTCTCTGCAAACAATTGTACAAAAAGCACACATAACACAATATTAATAAACCTATAGTTAAGTATCGGTAGACTGTAAATACATAGTGTCAAAATGGTTATTTTCCTTACATGTACTGTTATTTTTGACTTGATCATTTTTTTCCCCATCAACTTCATGCTCCAGGCTTTATTCTAGCTCACATCAATCTCCAACATAAAATAAAACAAATACGCTGACTTGGTGCTGATTTATTAATATTTTTGTGGAATATTTAGATGAAAAATTTAAAAGCTAGTTCAACAGCATTTATTATAAATAGAAATCTTTAAGCCGTTATATAAAATGTTATTCATTTATTTGATCAATTGAATGCATTATTTCATTTAGTTGATTTATTAAAACCAGTTTAGATGTTCTCAGACATGTTTAGCTGTGGTTACATATTATATTTATCATTTATTTATCATAAAACATTTAGCATTCATTCAGGCTTATGAGTTTTGGAAGTATGGTGCACATCCTTACACATGACCACTTTACCTAAACCTAAAATTAAATATTTATAGAAACCAATAATATGTAATTGTTTTTATGGCGTTTGGAAAAAGTTGAAATTGCATTTTGGTTTGCCTCATTTTAATGAAACGGACCACCATGCTTTTGTTGCATTTTTGTTTCAGAAATATGGGACCGTTACCCTTCTAGTTTTGATTGTTCGTTTAGTCTGAGATCTCCTAGCTAATGATAGGGTGGAACTGATTTATGTCTGTTCTTTGCAGCATAATGTTAACCAGTCAGAGATAAACAAGTGTAATGGTGGTGGTGATGAAGAGAATGAGATCCAGGGCCCTTCAATCTATTACAGGGTAACCATGACGCCTGCAAAAAAAACCAAAACACTTTGTCACTTCCATTACATCTTTGTGAACATGCATGCAAGTGTGTTTGGAGAACTAGGGTTAACGGCACTTAATTTGCAGAATAAACAGGTTATATTTACAATTATGTGTAATTTCAGTACAGTATGTTTATTAATTTTTAGGATTAAAACTATAATAACTTGCTGCACAAATGAGAAGACCTTGGGTTCCCTTGAGGAGTTTTTCAAGTTATGTGTAAAACAATGTCTGTGGTAAATATAAATCTATGATACTTGGATGTTTTGCTCTACAACATAAATGAAACATTCTGAAAATCTAATTATAATGTTAAAATAAACACAACTGTTTGTTTGTAATAAATAACTACATAAGAGCTAGAGAGTGTGACTGTACAGTTTACATTGTACAACAAAATGTACAAGTGTAAGTTATGTTTACCACAGACGGACTATATTTCACTCAAGAATCAAAAAACTCTTGTTATTAAAAACCCACATGAAAATCTCAAGGGAACCCATGAAGTATTAGCCGTCTGGGGTTTGACGTCACTGCTACAGTCCTCTACAATATGATATCCAGATAGTTTCATCAGCCTTTCCGTTTACAGGAAAATAACCTGCCTAATGTGGACAAGCCAAAGCTCATACATATCCCTAGCATTCAAGAGCGAACGGACACTCTAGTCGCTAGGTTTAACAGGAAGGACAAACCACAGGTACAGCAGAAAAAGAAAACATGCTACACCCAATAAATAAAGTTGTCATCATTTATTCACCCTCACGGTGATTCAAACCTGTTTGAGTTTACTATGTCTAAGATATTTTGGTAAGCAAACTCCTGGTGGAGTATTTTCATCTCTTTAACTATTAGATGATGGACAATATCAGGCAACTTGGTCAAGAGCACAACTAGACAATAATAACATCATGTCTTGAGTTGGGGCTTTAATTGTGTAATCATTTTTATTTCCTCACATCTCCATTTGTGAAGGTCATGAAAAAGCCGTCACGGTTCTTTATTGAACAGTGGCTTTTGACCCACGGTCCTGAGCAACCTTTCTACCCTTCTGACCCCCAGCATCAGGTAGCCCTGCCTGAGCATGGAGAGACATGCATGGACATCTCGTCTGTACCTTAAACACACAGTTCCTCTAACCTATGATGATTTGAATGCTTTATACGTAACTCTACACTACTAAAAAAATCCTTCCTAAAGGATGTTATTCACGGCTTCGCAGAAAACGGTGATATTCCTTGTCCTAACGTCATGACTTTAGACTGCATCTCTCCCACAGCAGAGGGAGATTTTGCGTTCTGATGATCACGTGCCTTTACACATCCCCAGCATTCAGGAGAGAGCAGAGAGGTTAGCCTCTCAGTTTAAAGACAAACCAGCAAAGCCAAAGGTGAACACTCAGCACCGGGTGTCCTTGAAAACACACTTTTCTTTTTCTATACACACAGCCTTAAACTGTTGACGACAGTCTTTTGGCCAGTCTATATCAAGAAACAGATTTATTGAAAATAGAAATAGTTTCCAAGAAGTTAAATAAAGCTGCTATTCATGTTGTGATCACACTCCTAAAGCGTGGTAAAATACTGTAACGTGACCTCTTGTGGCTTATTGCTTTTATAAATAAAATCATTTCATAATGGCTCAATATGCATTACCTTTCATACGTTTAGGGTTGTGACTTTTCAGTGTATTTGAAAGAGGTCTGTTAAGCCCAGGCCACTTAGGCTGCATTTGTTTTTAATCAAAACTTAAAATATTAAAGCTTTGAATAATTTATTATTTGTTACTCCAGTCTTAAGTGTCGCATGATCCTTTTAGGAGTCATTCCAATACGCTGATTTAGTGCTCACAAAGCATTCAATATTATTATAATTAGTGAAGTGTGTACACTTGCCCCTAGACTTCTATTGTGAGTAATATTATTGTAAGCAGCGTTATTATTTTTTAGATGCTGTCAGTGGTGGTTAACTTGCAGTATTCCTTTTAAGGCTGCCATTTCTAATTTTCTTTCTGCTCGCCTTTCTGCTGTTCCCGTCATCTTGCTTTTACATCCCTCATCTCTCTCTGTCTCTTTATCTGTCTCTGCCTCTTTCGAAGTCAAAGAAAAAGGCATCAGACTTCTTCACAGAGCAGTGGTACAGAGCACGTGATGTGAGCTCTGTTAGCCCTCTGCACTCTCCAAGTTCTTTCCGGCAGGTAGTAATAATGCATCCAATGACTGCTGTGTTCTGGAGTCTCGTGTGCATGGACGTGTTTCTATAACACTTTCAAACATGTTCTGTTAATAGAAGACAGCTGCCATTCTGTCTCCATCTAGCCTTCACGTACGTGTGTATCAGCGTGTGAAGCTGAGAATATTGAAATACAACACGTATTGACAAGTATTGTATGTTGCCAAACAATTTAACACCGCTGTAAGCTGGATGTGACCTATATTCACAAGCTGCGTAAAAGCTATTTTTGGAAACTCATCTGCATGTGGTTATACATCATTGAAATATTGAATTTAACATGCTTCAAGAATGCTTGTTAAAGTTCAGGAAGAGTATTTTAGGAGATGCTAATAAATAATATTGCATCCTCATAGCTGTTTAACAGTGTCATTTTATGTTGAAGGCTTTGGTTTTAATTAACCCATTTTTCTTGGTATGTCTTGTATGATTCGTTTGAGATTGCTTTAAGCTGAGTTGTGCCTTCTCTTGTCTACACAAATAACCATGCAAGTCCATTTATGATCTATTTATCTATATATTTTTTTAAACAATTGCATTTCAAATTTGGGGTTAATAAAATATTTTAATAGAAAGCTGAATTTTCAGCAGCCATTACTCCATTCTTTAGTTCTCACAACCCTTTAGAAAAACATTATAATATGCTAATTTTAATGTGCTTAAGAAACATTTTTTTATCATCAATGTAAAAACACAGTTGTGCTTAATATTTTTTTTTAGTTAATAGAAAGTTCATGTAATGTCATTTATATTTGTTTAATTGCTAAACAGACATATACATTTATTTCAAATTAGTCTCATTGACCCTAAGCTTATTTTAGGTGGAATGTTTTTCTATTAGCTGTTTTCCTTGTGACTTGTCTCACAGCTTGACTGCCGTATTCAGTTTTAACATTTGGAGTTGCTTTGAGCTGAATTACACCTCGTGCCTTCTGTCATCTACACCAGTGGTTCCCAACCTTTTTTAACTCACGGCCCACACAGCCAAACACATATGTTTCTGCGGCCCACTGCAAAAGAATTTAAACAATCCCGCTTTTTGTGTCGGGTTAACTAACTACTCGGAAACAAGCTGTTAATTGTCTTTATTGAATAAACTGGTAATGTATTGAATAAACAGAAAATATACATAACGGATCAGCAAAC
>JAUYWG010000018.1:1385892-1404928 GCA_034779775.1 Enteromius afrohamiltoni | reverse complement strand
GTAGACATTTTAGGCTGCCTATAGACATAACAAGGCAACAAAAAATATGTTTTAAATAGTATATTTCTATAATTTCATCAGGGAAATTATAGAAAGGGAAGGGAGAAATTCTTATGATGTGTCACGGGAGCGAGGCGAGGAGACGTGCAGGATCATTTGCAAAAGCTACTTTATTACAGACACAGAGCTAAACATACAGACTTAAGGTCGTTACTGGCTGACAGGGATAGTAAAGGCAAGGCACAAGAATGGTCAGGCGTGGGTCGGTACACAGTAAAACAATCCAAACAGACAAGGGAAACACGGGAGCACGGAGAGGCAAAACGATGCAGTGGACCAACAAAAAAAGGAGTTTGTGAGAGTGGGTCCAGGCATGAAAACAGGGGAAAACACACATACGTGAACATAACATGATGAAATGAATGTTTTTTCACAATACTTGTTGACCAAAATTATTGGCACCCCTAGTATTTTTTTTTCACAATTCTGAGCACTCCAGGGTGATTATGGACATGAAATTATCCATCCATGGTTTTTTGTTTCACATAAATATATATAAGAGGGAAAACAAAGCCCAAATTCCCTTAATCATCAACACAATGAGAAAAACCAAAGAATATATTTATGATGTGCAGCAAAAGATAATGTAAAATTAAAATTAAATGTTACGAAGAGGACGTGTGTCCATTGAGTGGCAAAAGACTCTTTAAGGATCACAGCTGAAGAATTGCAGAAAATAGCCTCAGGGTCAGAAAACTTTTAAAAAATAGTCAAACAGTCCCTACATCAGCACATGTTGTTCAGGAGAGTTTAAGAAAAATTCTCCTCACTCATCCAAAAACAAGGATGTCCAGCATGTTCAGTTGTCAGACAGGACTGGAACTACAAATGGGACTGGCTTCTATGATCAGATGAAACTAAGAAATTAGCTTTTTAGCAGCAAACACTCAAGATGGGTTTGGTTTGTCAGAATTTTGTGAATTGTTTGAATGAAAGATCAAAAAGATAAACAATGCAGATTTATTTTCACCTTTGCTCAGATTTACCAAGGGTGCCAATATTGGTGGAGGGCACTATATATATATATATATATATATAGGCCAAGTTATTTTTGATGCAATAGAGTAAACATTACACTGACATAAAAATATATTATAGCATTGGTTGCTGATGGTGTTCCATATTAAATCATGGAAACTGGAAAGGAAAGGAACTGTAACATGAATTTACACTTGACTAAAATGTAACAGAGAAGTCCAATATGGTACTAATATATTCTAGAATATATATTACTTTTGAGGATATGAAAGACTCTTGCTCTTTGTTCATTCATGCTTATTATGCAGAAAGGTATTTAGCCTTTATTCAGTGACAAGGGACAAACCACAATATTGGACAGTGAAATGACCTTTACTATAATAATGGAGGTGGATGAACCTTCAACCTCCTTTCAGATAATTGTTGAAACATACCATAAAAGACTCAAATTCTAATGAGTAAACGAGAAATGAAATCTGTATGCACAAGTGTTTCTCTTTCTCTGTGTGTGTGTGTAACCCTCTCCACACTCTGGTTTGTTTGCTTTTAAAGGTTAATTGCTTAAATTTGATACACACTATCTATGCAAGTGTAAATACATGCATATATCCGTATATGAATCAATATTGCATAAGAAATTATGGTAACACTTTATAATAACTACACACTATGAATGATTAGTTAAGCATTAGGAAGCAGTTATTTAATCTCTAATAAACCATTGTTCCAACATTATTATGCATTAGTAAACAGTTTACAAGAGCAGCTATAAATGCCTTGTTCTTGAGCATATATATAATATTTAATAATCATATTTTCATGCTTTATTAATGATCAGTTTATCATGTTTTTAATTATTATGTTATTTACAAACCAGTTATTTAGGAGTTGTCAGTGTTTAAAAAAAACATTTAGAAAGTCTAAGTAAATGATTAACAAATCACTTAAATTTACATTAATTAATCTTATTATTTAGACACATGATTATAGTTGTTCAGTGTGTTAATAAATGCTTTATTAACACATGTTCCTGCTGTAATTCTTCATTAAGTCAGGTAGTTATAAAGCATTTAGTAGTTGTCAGACGTCTGTTTTTGTGAGCTAATCTAAAGTGAGGACTATTTATACCTTGTAAAGCATTTATAAAGCAGATGTAAAGACTCATTTATCTTACAAACAGAAGTTAAAGTTGAAATAAAACATTTTTTATGTCTGTTTTTGCTCTGGTCTCATGGCATAAACATACTTGGGTGCACTTTTTAGAAAGACACAAAATACTTACCAACAAGTACATATCACTGCAGTTTCCAAACGACATGAACAATATAGGCAGTAAACGTCAGTGGATATTTCTCTTTCAAACTGCAGTGAAACGTGTAGTAAGGTACTTAAAAACCTACTAAGGTAAGGTGTTGCACAGAAGAAAAAAGTACACAGAAGAATCAACACCAACAGCCTGAAACCGAAAGTATGAATGCCTACATAGAGGAGGAACTCGCCAAAGGCTTCATTCGGTCATCGACTTCACCAGCCTCAGTCGGGTTCTTCTTTGTTAAAAAGAAAGATGAGGGCTTGCATTGATTATCGTGGATTGAATGAGGTGACTGTTAAATATCGATATCCCTTACCACTGGTACCTGCAGCCTTGGAACTTTACAAAACTGGATCTCAGGAGTGCCTACAACCTGATAAGAATCAAGGAGGGATATAAGTGGAAAAAAGCATTATCTACAACATCACGGCACTAAGAATATCTGGTGATGCCGTTCGGGTTGTCCAACAGTCCCTCTGTCATCCAGGCGCTAGTAAACGACTTCTTCAGAGAGGAGTTAAATCGCTATGTCATCGTCTACATCGACGACATACTTATCTACTCCACAGACTATGAATCTCACATCAAGCACAAAAGAACCATTTTGAAACGTCTCATCCAACACCAGTTATACGCCAAGTTATCCAACTGTGAATTCCACCAGACACGTATTTCCTTCCTGGGTTACATCATAAGTTCAGAGGGGGTAACCATGGATGAACATAAAGTAACTTCAGTTTTAAACTGGTCTAAACCTCACACTATCAAAGATCGTCAGCGGTTCATCGGATTTGCTAATTTCTACCGTCGGTTAATTCGTAATTTTAGTCAAGTGGCGGCACCTCTCACCTCAATGACTCGTAAGGGTCCTCCAGCGGATCAAGCTTTTCAAGAATTGAAGACTCAGTTCACTACAGCTCCCATTCTTCATCACCCCGATCCTGAGTAGGAATGAATTGTCGAAGTGGATGCTTTCAACACTGGAGTCAACTGACTGGGAGGGATACGGTCCGGATGAAAGATCCTGGATCAACACCCAGGATGTCCTAGATCCTTCCCTCACTGACATCTTCCATCAAGACCACCCGGAACCGACCAGCTCCCAGCCCCCGCGGTAGACCCTGACGTTGCCCCTCTCGCTTCAGGAGCCGCTCGCAGGGGGGTCTGTTGTAAGACAATCCTCTGTGGCCCTGTCTGACCATCATCAGCGGGAACCGGACAGATTTTACCCACGGCACCTCGGGGATACCCGGCCCAGGTTTCCTTGGTTATTTCCCTATATAAAGGGGAGCCAGACAGACTATTGATGCAAAGTTTTGTTTGTTTCAAGGCATCACTAAGCGTTCTTTCCTTGGATTATTCTGGCCTGCCTTTTGTAACAACCTGGACTGTTCATCGATCTATGATTCTTGCCCGTTGCCCTGACCCTCGGCGCCTGGATATATAGTTTATGAACTTTGCCTGTGACCCTGATCTTTTGCTTGCCCTAAGTTAAGTCTTTGTCTTGCCTACATTGGTGTTGTTATTGTTCTCTGACTGTATGACTAATCTTGTAAATAAACAACTGCATATGGATTCAAACATGTCTGACGCATTACAGACTGGGCTGGAGGTACATATTTTTATGACTTTTATTAAACTCACAGGAAAACTTCAATGCAAAAGGAATCACTGAATATTCCCGTTTGTAAAATGCATAAAATGCAAAAACTCTTTTGGCAAGCAATCTTGGAACCTTAACTGATCAAATACATTTTCAACTTAAACTTTATTTTTAAGAGTGCAATTTCAAGGACCTAAATAATTGAAAGAACCAAATCAATTCTAGAGAATATGAGAACTATATGAAAATGGATCAATGCACTGTGACATTGCCTTGACTCTTCTGTACTTTATTAACAATGTACAGACTGATAGTTTTCTCTTTGAACAGACCGAAATAATGCATATCTCTTGGGGCTGTTTTTATACCCAATAGAAATGTGAAGAAAAGTAATGTTCATTTCAATTTATGCTTCCCTTTATTCCTGTAAGGGTGACTTCCCTTTTATGAGATTTCTGGAAATTAACTCTGCCCTCTCTGAATGAGGGCAAGAGGAGCGTTATACTATACAGGAAATACGAATGAAGGCTAGTATGCAACCTATACACTATTTTCAGTTTACAAAAGCACCCATTATTATTGCAGGTAATCTTTCGATATTCTACCAGAAGATGGAAGTTCAAAAGTCTGTCATTCAAATTCTCAGCTGGCTGCGATTGCTCTCTAAGCAAGTTTGTGGTGCATATTATACCTGTGGAGAGGGTTTAATAAGTTCTCCCGTTCTCTCCGGTGACAGGATGTCTATACCTGACTGTGTTTGGGAAGGAGGGGTTGTGTGTTTGTTTATACATGGCAAGATTTAATGAGAAGAGACAAGGGAGAGCCGTATTCGTTGCAGTGTTGATGTGCCAGACAGCTCAGTTCCCTGTAGCAGGGAAATGGGGCCAGCTCGGGCCGGAGCTCAGATCTGTCTGAAACACCCTCTGAAGCTGAATTGAGCTTGACTTCTGCCACAGCACCCTCTCCTGTCTCTAGGTCTTGGTGGGTAGGAGAGACCTTGAGGTCACTATGAAATTAATTTCCCTTGCAGCAGCAGTGCTGACACCTTCTCTTTAATACAAAGCCTCAGTGAAATCAATTACTGCCATGCTAATGCTTAGAAAACATATTTTAATCAGAGTACACTGTATTTGTAATTGTGGCGATTATTTTGGGTGCGAATGTTGAGACCTGCTTGGGGCTTCATCATAATAGTACAGTGCAAAGCCCACCTCACACCTTAGAGAGAAAATTATAATTAAAATATGGTTATATAAATCATTAAAGAGTTACAATTGTGAAAACAAGCTGCAAATTGTTGCATATGGCCAAAAAAAACCTTAATTAATTCATTTACTTTCAGATTATAATAACATTAGCCTAACCTAATCCCATTATGATAAGAACATTTGTTAATTTAATAACTGACACAATAGTTAAGTAATCAGTTTAGTGGAAATAAAAATAGACTATTTTTAAAAATTAATATAAATACAGTTTATTTAACCATTCACCCAATTTCCCATTCGGCTTTATTTTTAATCAATTTCAATTAAAGTACGTTCTCAAAGGCCAGCTGGGGGTCTCAGGTTGTTCCACGTAGGGTCACAAACTCTTTCTCAGCATGGTCAGTGATTTTTTTTTTTTGAAGTGTGTGCCTGTGGAATGCTAAATAAACTGGCCATAAATAACTTATGTTTTCTAACCTATACCTCAAATTACCTTTCAAGCCTTCTCTTCAGTTTAGACAGATCTGAACATTTGACTGGTCACACAATATATGGTAAGTTCAGCAATAGTGAAACATCAGATAAAGTGAGACAAATAGTTTCATGAAACAAACAAATACAGTAGTCTGAACTATTATTTTTGTGTTAAATGTGATGCATCATTGAAATCTAACTTTTTTTCATGTTAAAGTGCTATAATCGCATCCCCGGTCCATCTACCAACCCAGAAAATGTGAAAAAGAACAACCCAGTATTTTTTTTCTCTGCAAGCTTGTGAAAAAATGAGCCATACAGACTTCGCAATTTCTTTCTGTTTAACTTCACAGACATAACTGACTGTTTTTGTAACTTGTGATGTGTGTTTAATATAAACTAGGTTATTTGCCAGATTAAGCACAATAAGTCATGAAAGAGAGCTTCGATTAGCACTCATGGGTGTGATAGCCACTTTCTGTGCAGCTACGTGCTGCAGATATGTGCGCTCAGAAAACTCTATATCAGAAGTTTAAATTAATATGGTTTAAAAGGCATGATGCATGACTAAAAAAAATGATAAAATAGACATGCTAATCAAAATCGAACAGATGAGTGTCCGAGGAACAAGCTGAATAGCCCTATTCTGTAAAAGGGTTTGCAGCTCATTTGCATTTAAAGAGACATGCACGTAAACAGTGTTTCTGCTTCCACTAAAAAAATAGGCATTTTCAAAATGATACTAGGGGTATTTGATCTGTGGGGTATTTGGATTGCAAGTTCACAGACAAAGTGGACACCTGAGACATATATTATATTATAAAAAAGGGAGTATAATAGGTCTATAATATGATTTAATTTATACATTACCCAAATACCACAAACATGTCTGCAAGATAAAGATCACATGATCTGGAAAGCATCTACAAACAACTGTAAGATGTCAGTTTTACATACATTCTAATTAATAAACACAGAGATGTCTGACGTCTATTTGACAGGATATGAGAGTTCCTTATAGACATATTGCAGATGAGCAAACACTCTAAAAAAATGTTTTCCAGAGATAAATGCAGACATAAAATAGACTTCTCTGTGGTGTATGTGTGCTAGTCTTTAGGAGGATTAAGGTGGCATTATAGAAATTAGAATTCACGTCGTTTTAAAATATTTTCTGTAGGTAGTTCTTGAGGTTTGTTTTACACAAACTGTAGATTTGCTAAAAACAAACTATTTTAGACACACTGAAAAAACCTTTAAAATAATGATAGTCAGTATTTAAGAGTTTTATCGATTCGCTAGAACGCATGCTGTTGCTATGGTGACCTCCCCAGGTGATCTCGAGTCCGATTTGTGAACATCTGTGCACAGCGTGAATATGCACTAACCAATTTGTAATCTAATCTTTATGTTTACTAAAATTATGTTTGAAATGTCAATCAAACAGTATGCATAATTTCAAATATCCAGTATAATGACTTTTTTTGGTTTAAATCCGTTCAAATCCTTCCCCTCCAACCCTAACAATTCGCTTTCTGCTTTAGATGAAATTACTAAATGTATCCCCCTATATGCAAGTTAAATATGCAAGTTATATATGGATAGCTGCCCTACGTGATGACAGTTCAGACTGTCACGTGACAGAGCGAGCTCGGGTGCTGTCGAGTGACGCGCGAGGGAATTAAGAGGTAGAAAGCGGAGTGGAGTAAAGCAGACACACACGGACACTCACACTCCAACTGGAATAGAAAACTGAGGATGCTGTGGTAGACACGTACTGATTCATATTTTTTAAACTTCTTCTATTTCCGTTCATGTAAACGGTATTTAATTTCTGAAAAAGTAGAGGTGCCTTTTTAGGTACAAATCACCCTGAATAACTTATTTCACCAAGACGAATGTCACCTTGCGAACAGGTGTCTTGTTGGATGACAGACCACTCGTCTGTGTGGACAAGCGATTGAGAAGCGCTGCACTGAACTTGAAGATCGGATTTTAGAAATGATGGATGATACGAATTGACCAAGGTTTATAAGTCACTGATATATACAAACATACTTATTTCAAGGTCATTGGATTTCTTCTAACGCACTAAGCGATCGTTCCAGGAGAAGTGTATCAGGTAAGTTTGAAAATTATTTTAATAAACTCATTAAAATATTAAGAGGCGTCTCCTGAATGAGAGTAGATTACCCCGTTTGGAAGTTTTAATGCATATTACGAAGATAGAACAAGTAACTTGGCATTTTGAGGGTATTATTACCTACCTTATTGGAAAACGTATAATCCAGTGTTTTATTTGCAACTTCAAAAAGTGGTTTTATAGTGTACATGAGTTCATCACGATCAATCAATACCAAACTTGCCTTGTGATGATGCATTTGTTTTCATCCTAAATATTTTATTTATTTATTGTATTTGTGAAATGAATCAAACTGATTGACTATTTATTTATTTTAGATCAGACTCTCAACTGCTATCAACTAAAGGAGGTTTTCCAGGTAAAAATCACAGTCCCCTCCCCGCATCATAATGAATTGTCTGTGAGCCTCATTGTGCAGCAGGTAGCCGAGCGAATGCAGCAAACACACGCTTCCGCTCTTCAGTGATGAATGACAGCCCTCCAACATCTGAGAACATCATGTTTCACCAGCTGACTGCAGATGCTCTGAATGGTAGCTGTGACTACACCTTGCCCATGTGTAATAATAGCACAGGTGAAGCGGCTTTGCGGCTGCCCACTTTTTCCGTGGCTGCAAAAGTGAGGGTGATAATTACCTTCACTCTTTGTGCAGTGTCAGCTGTGTGCAACCTCTCCGTCTTGTGGGCCGCCAGCACCAACAACAAGCGCAAATCTCATGTAAGAATTTTAATCATGAACCTCACCGTTGCCGACCTGCTGGTGACTTTTATCGTGATGCCAGTGGATGCGGCTTGGAATATCACGGTTCAGTGGTTGGCGGGGGATCTGGCTTGCAGATTGCTAATGTTTCTGAAGCTTGTGGCGATGTACTCCTGTGCATTTGTGACTGTGGTCATAAGCCTGGACAGGCAGTCGGCTATTCTCAACCCTCTGGCCATCAATAAGGCTAAAAAGAAGAACAAAATAATGCTGAGCGTGGCCTGGGTGATGAGTGTTGTTCTTTCTGTCCCTCAGGTGAGGAGCTGCTTGAGTGATTTTTCATGTTTTTTATTGTGTCTTATCTATGTATGCTGCATTACCCCCAGAGTCTAGCGTAACACCCGGAATCAAGTAGAGAGATCAAAATGAAAACGACAGGAGGTTTAACGACTTGCCTTCCTGAGCTCAGACTTGAAATTGTCATATTTGATCTCATTTTAAACCACAAATTTGTTCACTTTAATACAAAATGCAAAAAATGAAAAACCCTGCCATCATTTACTCTCCTCATGTCATTCCAGATAAGATTAATTTACTTTCTTTAGTGGAATATAAAAGAAGTTATTTAACAGAATGTCAAGACTGCTCTTTTCTATTCAATGCATGTGTGCAATGCCATTAACATAATATGCTATTTCACACCATGATTAATGTCACTGATGTCTTACAGTACTACACATACATCACAATGCACCAAATTTGAATATGCACATACTGAAATCATCATAAAAGACATTCTAATAAAACCTGGTTTCACAGACAGTTAAATTTCTTATCATTTTTTAACTTGACCATCTCAATCACCATCCAATTTCATAATTCTGTATGGAAAAAAACAGCATGAACATTCTGCATTCTATCTTCTTTTGCCTTTCACAGAAAAAGGCGATATCAGGATGAGTAAATGATGACAGAATTTTCAATTTTTTAGTGTAAAGTTAAGGTAAAGGGTGTAAAGGCTTTAATGTATTGCTGTAATGTTTTTTCTCTCGCCAGATTGTCTTTGAGATCATATTGAAAACCTCATGCTTTAAATCAGTAATTTATTTCATATTCAGTATTCTGCAGAGACTTGTTGTAAAATTAAAATCAGAGATAGAAAGTGTTGTAAAATTCATAGACTTTAGATTAGTTCAGCAATTACAGTAGAGCACACGCTCTCATCAGCCCTTTAATTTCACCTCAGATTTAACATAATGACAGACATTTACTGAGACACATTACTTTACATTACACACACACACAAAGATAAATTATGCCGTTTGTAAGCAAATCAGATGTTTTTACATTTCGCATGTTATCTTAAATAAGCCGCAAATGACCCTCAAACCCAATATTGGAGAAAACGCTCTGTGACCTTCAACCTTCAATATCTGAAATGATGAAGATGAAAGCAACAGGAATTACTGGAGTGAATGTAACGGCTTAATTCTCAATCAGAGGAGGTGTGCACATTTCAAAATACTCTGCAGTTGAAGTAATAAATTCAAAGACCTCTTTATTTGCTCCTACTGATGAAGAAGATCGTTTAAAATCAGTGTGCTTTTAAAAGGCTGATGACGGGTCAGCCAGGTAAAATAATGATGGTATATTACAAGCTTCAAACTCCACAGTATAACACATTGCTATGACATAGCAGATGTGGTTGAATGAGGTAATTCCGGGTCACAATGGGTTATAGGGGAAATTTTGTTGTCATTTGTTTATCCATTTGTTTTTGTGAATCCTTTCTGAGGCATAAACAGACAGATGGCTTCAGTCAATGGTGACACCTGGCTCTGCCAGTCTTCATTTGTCATAGTTAGAATATGTAGTCTGGCATCATAATATTTATAAAATGTTTTGCAAAAGACTGGGAACATTGAGCCTTTTGCTGTAGGGAATATATGCCACATCTCATTTGCACAGCTGACACTGTTCACTTGATTAGCTGGCTGTAGATGTGTATAACATTTAGCATGTAACAGTCACTTAAAGTTTAGGGCAGAAAAGGCACAATTAGTCATTATAGTCATTACTAATCTGCTTCAATAAAGAAACAGACATTTTTGATGACCTTAGGGTGAATAAAGATAAAGCAAATTTTGAAGGTTTGTCTATATTAGGCATTTGGAAGTTATACAACAATGTAGTTGTAATTGTAATATGCTGACTGATGAATTTCCCAACAGATGTTCCTGTTTCACAATGTGACAATCACGGTGCCAGCCAATTTCACTCAGTGCACCACTCGAGGGAGCTTTGTCAAACACTGGCAGGAGACCATATACAATATGTTTACTTTCATTTGCCTCTTCCTGATACCTCTGGCCATCATGATCTGCTGTTACACAAGGATCTTGGTGGAGATCTCTCGAAGGATGACCAAAGGAAACAGTAGGTGGCATTTAATTTGAAACAAGGCTAATGTTACGTACTATATCTGACTCCTACCACCATATGAATCAGTGTGTTCTTTGAATAATAAACTTTGTTTTAATTACTAAAATGTAGACGCACACTAATTAAGTGTTTTCGAATGTTGTATTTGATTATTATATATTCTGCCAAAATTAAAGCTGGAGCATTTAATTTTGGCAAAAAAAAAAGATTAAATATTCCTCTAGTCAAGCTAGATATATCTTTCAGTGTGATTTAATATTACTAATTTAATAGTTTTGCCATTTTTTAATCAATTCAACAGTATTATTTCTAAAGTATGATTAATTCATCAATTTGACATCACTTTCAGGTCACTTCACTTAAAGGGGTCATATGATGATAAAAATAGCATTATTTTGTGTAATTATTTGGTGTAATGCAATGTGTTCACGCAGTAAAATATATATATATTTTCCACACACTGTACATTATGGTTGCTCCTCTATGCCCTTCCTTTCTGAAACAATTTTCATGATTTCATCATTCTGAAAAGTGAGGTGTACTCTGATTGGCCAAATCAAATGATCGGCCAAATACCTCAAGCGTGTGACGGAAATGTTATGCCTCTGTGTTGCCGTTCCCAGAACGACAACAAAAATAATATAACCCATAACAAACAAGGCATTTGCAGCATCCAGTTTGGACAACAACGGATTATAATGACTCAGTACTGTCTTGTTACACGTCAAGTTGGATTGTGCTGCACAGACATTACAGCATGTGTGCATTTGTGATCGGAGAAATGATTAACAACAAGCACTACTCTACACTGCTCAAAACTCACGTTTCAATAATCAGTGGAATCAATAATTCCTTAAATATGAAAACATACTTACAGGCTATGAGTCAGAAGTGCCAGACTGTCCCTGCAAAGTTGGAATTGCCCCACTTTATAGAAATAGCCTCTGTGCACAGCCAGCATAAGCTATTTTATCAGATTCAGGAATCAGTCCTCCATCAAATGCGCTGCACACATCTGAAAATTTGGGTTGAACTGTTCTGGTACAGTGTTGTAAATACTTAACCACTGATTTCTAGATGTCCTCTTTTTGGAAGCCCAAACAAAGTAGTAACAACAAAACACACAGTGTCTCCATGACATGGCGCCTATGGTGGCAACAACACTACAGCAAGAATAATAGCTTTGCCTTCTTTCTTTGCAAAAACATTTGGACTGTGTTACGCAAATCTTGTGCATGGTCGAGTCTTAATTTTAGAATATCTCTGTGTGTTTGAGACTTTAGTCTTTAGCAACTTTAGGGATCTTATGCACAAACAGCTTGTAAAAGGAAGGAAAGGAAAGGACGTGAGATGTGGCCAGGTATGGTTTCCCATACTAGAAATTTGTGCTCTGCGTTTAACCCATCCAAGTGCACACACACAGCAGTGAGCAGTGAACCACCACACACAGAGCCAGAGCCAGAGCAGTAGGCAGTGCTGGTTATTCCCCACAATCCCAACCGGACTCAAACCCACAACCTTTGGGTTACAAGTCCAACTCCCTATCCATTAAGCCACAGCTGCCTCAGGCACAACTCTGTTGGGACACAAACCCACGACCTTTGAATGGCCTCATCTGGCAATCTAGAAGTCCAATGCGCTATCCATTGCGTAACACTCCCAAGAGAAAGGAAAACTTGAAATCGCATCATTTGACCCCTTTAAAATAAAAATTAAGTACAAAGTAAGTTTCCCAAATTGATATAGTACAGATAAAGTACAGATATGTTTAAATTCCATCATCATTTTATTTGAAACTCTGTTTTTTATATTTTATATTTTCACTTGAAATTTCTAGAAAAAAATCTTGCTTTTACAGTATCGTCAAAGGAAATCCACTTACGGCGATCAAACAGCAACATCCCAAAGGCCCGTATGAGGACATTGAAAATGAGCATAGTTATAGTGACCTCCTTCATAGTTTGCTGGACACCATACTACTTGCTGGGTCTCTGGTACTGGTTCCTTCCTGAGGATTTAGAAGAGACAGTTTCTCACTCACTCACTCACATACTGTTTATTTTTGGACTTTTTAATGCGATTCTGGATCCTATCACTTATGGCCTCTTCACCATCCATTTCCGCAAAGGACTGAAGCGTTACTGTCGCAACGCGGTTGTACTCACAGAGTCAGAGAATAATTCCGTCATGACGGGCTCATTGAAATGCTCACCATCCCCATTTCGCATGAAAAGAGTAACCCAGACCGGTCCAGGAGCTGACCCGGAGCAGAATGCAGTGAGCGGGGAAGATAAGAAGCCAGCTGACAGTGAAAACAAGGAATAGTGGCAACCCTACCAATCCAGCCTTGAAAGTGTCATTTGATTAAAGATACGCATGTGACAAGGCAGGCCTTGTACTGGCTGTCTAGCTGCTTGCAAGAACAATGAGACAACAACACACTCCAGTCTGTTCTCCTCAACAGCGTTAGACAGATTCCAGTTGAGCCCAAGTGTGTCACATCTTTTGATTCATTCGCTGATGAGCCGCCTCAATTACTTAGTTATATTTAATACCCATCTATTTTCCTGATACAGGTGATTAAGTTTTGTAATCATTTGCTCTTTACTAAATATGCCGATCACACTGCAGATTAATTAGACCGTTTCTAATTGAGGCTTTTGTTGAAAATGTCATTTACATCAAGGGTTTTTTACATCTCATCTGCAGCATCTCCACCTGCTATCACAAAGGCGCATCGCTCTTGAATTGCTAAAGAAATTTGTTTGATTTACAAACAAATAAGATGTGTGGATTTAGCGTTTTGAGGCATTAAAAATGCAAATTAATGTAGACCGGTTCTTGAATTATTGTCTTGTTTTAATTGGAAGTGTTTACCTTTTCCGGAACCCTTGAGATGCTATCATTATCACTGCATATACAGATATTGCATTTTAAATCTGTGCTGGGCAGCCTGAACTCAGTAGAATCTGTATTTATGGTGCCTTCACATACATTATTTTGTATGTTTGGATGCAGGCTGAAATTTATAATATGTATCAACAACATCTAAAACATGTTTACATATGCGTAGCGTTTCAATTGTAATTTTTTTTTTCATTTTGTATACTTTTATTCAATAAGGATGCATTAAAATTGGTCAAAATCACAGTAAAATGATTTATAATGTTACAAATATTAAGCATAGAATATTAAGTATGCTGATTTTAGCATTAAGGATAAGAAGAAGTGGTACTTGAACTTCAAATCAGCATGTTAGAATGATTTCTGAAAAAATCCTTGAAAACTGGAGTAATGGCTGCTGAAAATTTAGCAAAGCTAAATCTAAATAATAAAATAAAATATATTAAAATACATCTTTTTAATTGTAATAATATGCAATATTAGTTTTTACTGTATTTTTGATTCAATAAATGCAGCCTTGGTAAGCATAATAGACTACTTTTAAAAACAAGGAAAAAAAACTCTTCAAAATTACAAAACAGCACCAAAAATCGCACAGGAAAGTATAGATATAGATAACGTAAATACAAATAAATATACCATCTACTGTAATTCAACATTTGACAAATATAAAAGGACTTAGTATCTATATATATATATATATAGAATGCTGCATTTTGTAGGCTGTCAATACTTTGATAATGTAAATTTGACTATATCAAAACAAACATAAATATTTATGTATATGTGTTATAACCGCACTTTTCACTATGAATACCAACAAATTAATGAAGTGACATTGCGTCCAACACCGTATCGTACAACAAATTATTTAGCTTTAAAATTATATTTGATTGACCAGCCCGCTCTCACGACTTAGTTCAGTACATGTTAAACAAGGTGGCTAATTCATACAAATTTGTAATTTCATTTTGCTAAATCGTAAGTATTTCACAAATTGTTTCACACTTAACCCGAAACCTACCCGTAACTGGGGAATTTGTACAAATTAGCCACCTCATAAAATACTTGCGGATTTGGTCGTGAGACTGTGTTGGGTTGACGCATGAGTAGCTCATGAATGTGTTTACATCATACTTCTCAGGGAAGGTGCTTCTTTTGTCACAGGGTATTGAAGTCCAACTGGAGACTGACAAACTGTAAAGCTTTCCTCATTTTAATGTCAGGTGAATACTATAATTTCTGTTGATGTGACGTTACGTGCTCTGACAGTGCTCTAAAATCAGAAGAACCATGATCATTGCTGTGTGCTCGAGTGTTTCTGAGAGTCACGTGACATCCACTAGCTGTGCTTCTTGTGTTTGCCGTGTCACTACAGGATGTACTTAGGCCTTGATGACCTAGATTTTCAACTTCAGTAAATGTAATAGCCCTGCGAGAAAGTGTACGGAAGAGGAAAATGAAAGGGGAGTGAGTCCTTTCTGTGAATCTGTCATGGGTGAAGAGAATATATATCAATACACTTGTGTATGTATGTACATACATAGTATCCGGCCATTACTGTAAGTGAACCGCGGCTGCACTTTAATGTTCTCAGATGGAAACATTAGTAGACATTGACGCTACGACTGCGCCTGATGCAGTAGGTTTTAAAATTTATTAAGGTATTTTCTACCTGATTTTCTCATTCTTGTTCTATCCATTATATAAATTTGCTGAAGAGAAGGAGTAAGAGATTACATTGAGTAAAGACATTGCTGCATCATGATGTGAATATGATATGGTATTTAAATCTTATTTAAAGAGGTGAATTAAGAGGTGAAAGCGGTGAGTGTTAAAATCTTATTTAAATGCATGACGCCAGTGTTTATGAAAAAAGAAGAAAGATAAAGATGTTCTTTTCTCTTGTGCATGATGATGATATTGTATTTTGTGTCCTTATGTTGTCTGTCCTGGGTTATGTGGAGAAGTAATAAACATATTATGTTAATTTAAAAAGGTTTTTATTTATCCACAAATTGTAATTGAATATTACTGATAAATATGTAAACAGTCTTATTTCAAACCATTCTGTTGACTTTGCAAACCAAATTAATAGTGTTAATTAAAAGTGTAACTTACAATAGCCACATGAATTATCTTCCTGAGAATACATAAAATAAGCTAAGTGAAACCCAAACAGGTGAGAAGAAACCTACAACTGCAAAAGCATACATTTTGTCACTTTTACTCTAATTACAATGTTTCTGCATAAAACCCCAAAAGCTGAGAAGACATCTGAAAAAACATGCATTTTTTATTTCATACATTTACATTTTTTACAGTTTAAACACATTCACTGTTTTACAGTTTCTTCTAGGTTATTCAAGATTTCAATCTTCAATTGATTCAATTGATTTTCTCCTATGACATCTCTTTCAGGGCAGATGAAACTAGCAGCAGCCAAGCAGTTGATGTTAAAGGGCAAACTTTTAAAACAAGAAATAACTTAAATCACATTAATTATTTATTAAATCGACAAAACCTTAACAAAATGGAGTGTGCAGGCTTAGAAATATTGGGTTAGCCATGTTAGATCATTTCAGGGAAAAAGAACGACAGTTTTTCTTTTCTTTTCACTATCACATGCCAAATACTCTTAATTATAAAAAGACTTAGATACAGATGGTTTTTAAGTTGGTCTTGGTGTGAACCCTTTGAAGGTGTCCTATGGGAAGGGTTCAAAAAGATTGCAACTTGATTTAAGAACCCATTTGACTAAAGTTTAGCAACGTGCATAGACATGTAACCTTAATGTTTATTTCTTTCATTATTGCACCTTATTGCAGAGCCCGTATGGCTAAATAAAAGCAACACATTAAGCTAAGAAGGCATTCATTTGTTTAAAAAAACTAATGAAATAAAACAGATTTCATAAGGCCCTACATCTGTGCTGTCCTTTTCTTCTTTACTCCATCCATATAAATAAGTGCACTTTTCAGATGACAGAAAATCAACTGGACACATAAACCAAGGTAGGCAGTCTGTCCACAAACAGAAGGTGAACAGCTGGGGCATACACAACAACATCTCAAAGGCTCTGAGCCTGAAAATCATTGAGTTGATTTCAAGAGGGACCCTTATATTTAGACCATCTTGACATCAATAGCTTGATTGTCACATCTATTAAGTCTTTCAGTTACCTAGGATCATAATTTAACTGAATGTGAACTCTAACTGGAAGGAAGGAAGGCTCAACAAAAGATGTAGCTTCTGAGACTTGTCGAAAAAATCAATCTATTCTAGGATTTAGTAGCCTAGTGTGCTTCATCCTTTCATTGACAAGACTGTTTTCCTGCTGCCTTCAAGTTAACTAGTAACTCTGTTAGTTCAGATCCAGAAAATAAACAACACATACAAAAAAATACATATAAAAATATATTTTATATAGTCTATGCAGAAAATGCAAATACACAAATATCATTTAGTAGTATGGGGGGAGTAAATCATTTTTAAAGAAATTATATATTTTTTTAATATATTCATCAAGAACACCTTAAATTGATGAAAGGTTACAGTAAATATATTTATGTTACAACCAGAATTCTGGAATTGTTGGAATGTTTGGAAAATAAATTTTGAAATGATCCAGCTGGGGGAACTTCTAGCAACTAATTAAGTTAATTGGCCTTAGGTCTGTAACAAGATTAACTATATAAGGGATGTCTTAGAGAGGCAGAGTTTCTCAGAAGTAGAGTTTCTTTCAAAGACA
Organism: Enteromius afrohamiltoni; assembly: GCA_034779775.1. Taxonomy (NCBI): domain Eukaryota; kingdom Metazoa; phylum Chordata; class Actinopteri; order Cypriniformes; family Cyprinidae; genus Enteromius; species Enteromius afrohamiltoni. The sequence goes on along the minus strand of JAUYWG010000018.1, from coordinate 1,387,354 downwards.
ACAAAATATTACCAACGCCAAAACCTTTCCATGATATATGTTCCCTTCTTTCTGCACACACACACAACTTTATTAATATGTCAGCCCAACATCCATCACATTTAATACTTGGAGCAAGTGGCCATTTCATCCTACCTATTGCTTTTCTCATCACCTTGGGCTCAAAGGATAAGAAGGTCATCTGATGCAGGGGTTTGTTTGTAAGGACACTTGAAAAGAAATAAAAGATCCTGAGAAAATTATAAATATAACATTCTAAAAATGACTCAACAGAACTAAAATTAAGAAAACCCACAAACCAAGTAACTCTTTAACTTTTAGGACTGTGTTCATTGGTGTTGTCAAAATTTATAGTAATGCTTATTATAATAATGCTTTTTAATTTTTTTTTTAATATATACAGCAGATTAACCTGTGATATTACCTTTTATTGTCTATAGTTACAAATGAGGGTCATTTAAAAAGAGATGTCTCGGTTATATATGTAACCCTCATTCCATGATAGAGGGAACAGAGACTAGAGTCTAGAGTGTGAGAGTCTATGACATTCACGCTACATGGTTTGACTGATTTTTACATAGAAAGGGAGACAATGCAAAGCATTAAAAGAAATTCCCGGTGAGGAACAGATGCAGTGGTCACCCACAGACTGGGACTGACAAACATTTTCTCATGTAAAATAATTTCTAAAGGCTCAGGTTCCTCAGGAGGAGCAAACATATGGGAAAGGGCATCTGCTCTAAAATTCTTAGAACCAGGACAATAGGAAATAGAAAACTTGAATCTAGTAAAAAACAGGGACCATCTTGCCTGTCTAGGGTTGAGTCTACGTGCCTCCCGGAGATACTGAAGGTTCATGTGGCCCGTTAAAACTTAAAACGGGTAAAGGGACCCCTCCAGCCAATGTCTCCACTCTTCAAGGGCCAACTTGATGGTGAGGAGTTCACGGTTTTCGATATTGTAATTCCTCTCCGCCAGGGTCAGCTTTTTGGAAAAGTAGGCACATGGTCTCAACTGAGGAGGGTTCCCCTGCTGCTGGGAGAGCACCGCACCGACTCCGGTCGTGGAAGCATCCACCTCCACCACGAAGGGCAAGTCTGGGTTGGGGTGCACTAAAATGGGAGCAGATGTGAAAGCACATTTCATTTTATCAAAAGCAGAAGAAGCTTTAGGGTTCCAACAAAGATTCTTGGGTTTACCACGTAGGAGGGAAGTGAGGGGGCTAGCCAGGGCGCTATAGTTCTCTATAAACCTCCTATAAAAATTCGATAAGCCTAGAAATCTCTGCAGTTCTTTAATAGTGGTGGGAACTGGCCATTGTGTGATGGCGTCAATCTTATTTGAATCCATACGAACTCCAGATTCATAAATATTGTTCTATGAATATGTTCCAGAGTCTCCTTAATGTAGCTTTCCATGGCCTGAGTCTCGGGTATTGACAGGGGGTAGATCCGTCCTTTGG
>JAUYWG010000018.1:1349815-1377722 GCA_034779775.1 Enteromius afrohamiltoni | reverse complement strand
ATTCCTATCTTTGTGGGGACAATTGGTCCCCATAAGGTGATAAATACCAGGTGCACACATACACACACACACACACAGCCACTCAATAGTTTGGGATTTTTCAAGTCAAAAATGTATTTTAAAGAAATATGCTGATTCAGTATCAGTGCTGAAAACATTTTTTAGAACCTGTAATACATTTTCACGATTCTTTGATGAATAAAATATTAAGCAGCATAATGGCACTGATAACAAATCAGCACGTTAAAATGATTTTGGAAATGACAGTGTATGTACACACATATACACACATTTAAAAAGGTGGATTTTGTCTTTACTCTCCACACGCTGTCCCAGCTGCCAACAAGATTTGTTTATTGTAGATTTGACAAGTTTATTGCACTTTGGGTAAATAGACAGTCCATTAACTTTTTCTTTGTTCTAACACAGCAACAGGTGTTCATATGCTTCTGAACTTAAAAGCAATATGTAATAGAGTGTATGAAACTAAGTCACAGCAGGCAGGAGTCACTGTGTTTATACCCACTGAGTGGCAAGGTACATGTGTACCTGTTTATCTTGAATGCCACGAAATCACATCTAAAATGTGGTCAATGAAGAATTATTTTTACAGGCTGCTGAAAGTTACAGAAAACGGAAGCTAATAGATCGCTGCAGTTTGAAACAGCCTGAAGACCTGTTTACACAAAAACCAATTACAGGGAGCTTCACAAAGCCACATCCATTACAGAACTGTAACTAAAATTGTATCACAGACTCAAATGCTAAGATGCGAAAAAGATTATGTGAGGAGGAATATGTCAACATAACTGAAACAACTGGCAGTTGTTCTGATAAACAACTGATAACACGTCAGAAGTTGTTTATTATTAGGCTAGAAGCTGTATTAAAGTCATTTGATGATAAAACACTCATATAAAAGTGTTTCCTTCATATTAAAGTGATTACACTACATTTTATCTATATTGTTGTCTAGCAGATAAATCTCTCAGGCTTTGCTTTTTATTTCCCCTACATGAAATTATATACTAAAACTCTTGGTGAAAAATAAAGTCTCTGTTACTTTTCTCCTTATTTCACTCAGATATTCAACATGTCACATAGCTGAAAAGAGCCCTTCACATGGACTTTTAAAGAGACTTCATCTCTAAGGTGTCTAACTTGCCCAAGAAAACCACTAATCAAATCCAAAAGTGCTTTCAGCTTCACTGACGTGGAAATCTGCCGGGTGAGTGGAGAGATAAAGCAAGTGAGATTGAATAATCAGATTAACCTTTTTCCTTGCAGAACTGAATTCATATTGACAACAGCGATTGAGGCTAGACACAGTTATCACTTACAACACAATCAGTTCTTTTGCTACACTTGCTATCTCTCAACTCTTATAGCCTAAAGCCATCTAGCAGAATTGAAAGTCACTGCAGCGATGCCTCAGGGTCATCTTCCAAATATATTATCATGGGTTCAGCATCGAATGATTCATTCATCATTTACATTCAGCCTTTCGACTTTCTTGCACACAAAGAATTTTTATGGTTATATCATAAAATTGCTTTTAATTAGGAGTGAATCAGCCCATTACAGAAGTTCACATCTCTGTATAGATTAATCACAGGCTACCGATGATTCAAGTACATGCTGAAGATTGTAATCAGACACTGGAGAGACAAACACAGATGAAAAGCAATTGCTCCAAAGCTGAACCCTCACTGTGACCTCTAGTAAGAAGCAGAAGGTAGGTCACCTGTGATATTTAATATTGTCTGTAGGATAAAAACACAATGGAGCCTCTATGTTTTTGAATGTGTTTGCTGCATTTATTTAATCAAAAATACAGTTAAACTGTAATTGAACTAAAAAACTGTAAATAACTGTTTTCTAATTTAATATACTGTAAATATAAATAAATATAATTCATTCCTGTGATGAAAAGCTGAATTTTCTGTATTCAAGTCTTCAGTGTCACATGACCCTTCTGAATTCATTCTAATATGCAAATATTATCCTCAATAATCATTTATTATTTAAATGTAAAAAACAGTTCCACCTGTGTTCCTCACCTGTCCTGATTTCTCCCTAATGTGGTCATGTTTAAAAGCCTGTTTAGTTTGTCTTGTCCTTTGTCCGATTATCAAGGTTACTTTGCTTTGTATGTGTTGTCTTTGTTCTACCCATCTGGAATTAAATCTGTTTTACTTGCAACGATCCTGTCTTTGCTGAGTATTCATACACACCGTGACCTTAATGCACCCTTGCAGAATAAAAGCATTAATTTCTTTAAAAATTATTCTGTACTGACCAGAAGCTTTCGAAAGGTAGTGTATATTATACAAAGTGTGTAAAAGTATGTGTGTATGCATAAGTGTATATGATTAATCTAATTATTCATGAAGGATATTTTTAGGATGTACCGTCCAATAATCCACCCTAGTATATCATAACAAAGTAATAACCTAAACTGAGTGCAAAAAATATAAAAACACATATATTTTATTGTAATGTTTCTCTGGAAAGCCATGCCATTAGTTGGGAATCAGTCCTGCATAATAAACACACAAAATGAAAAAAAAAATTCACAGCAGCAACTGTTGCCTAATCGGATATGCAGTATGCAGTGCTATTTCTACAGTGGGAGAAAAGAAAAAGCTTTTGGAAAGAATTCTTAATTGATTTGGGGTTATCTCAAGGTCACTGCTAAACATAAACTGTATATATGTAGTGCGGAAATAGCAATATTCTCGCAGCTGACCTTTTGCCTTTCCATTCCATGTAGATGATAAAGTAATAATAATTTAAATGTGATTCATTCTTTATTCACGTAAGATGCACAGTCAATTCACTCTGATGAATGCCTCCTTTTAATGTATCTTTGGGGACAGATTTGTTAGTCTTTTGTGCTTGTCAAATCGATTGCACATCCATGTCATAATCTTTGGAAGTGAAAGGATATGGCTCAAAAATGCATAAGCTGTTGCTGTTGATTTGTGGCGCATGTTTCTTTCTCTTTGGTTACATCTGAATATGAATACTACTTAATAGTACAGTAGGTAACAAACAGGAAGCTAAAAGAGTTATGTCTAAATTAGTTATAAGCTAAAAGTACCAGGATGAGCTACTTTTGGCAAAATTCTGTATGAATGCAGTGCAATTCACACATTCAGACTATATTAATATACTTTCAAACACTCTGCCCTTGTGTTTATTCTGGTGTTTTTTAAATGCACATCCACTTTCAAATGAAGTTAAAGTGCCCCTATTATGAACTTTCATGCAGTGTGTACAATTTTTTTTTAATTAACTTTCATGCATCCTGCAAAATCTGAAAGTGTTAACGTCAGAACAAAACTTTAGCATATTTCCCACCCACTTGCTGGTCTTTTTCCATTTGTCTGAATGAAAATGCCAATTCATTGTTTCATTAACAGCTAACAGAAAAAATCTGACATCAATTGTTTGTTCAATGTATGTGACATTTAAGCCATATTAAAGCAATTACCCTAAAAGTGACACAATTGCCACTCAATTGTCCTGTGTGTAAATCATTCCATAAATAGAGCTTTGTGAAGGGTTAACACAGTATAAGGTGTTCATCTGAAAGAAAAGATCATATAATAAAATTAAATTAAAAAAATGTAAAAAAGCAACTAAACTTTAAAAATTAAACTTGAGTATCTGAATGTCCCAGTTGTTTTTTTTGGAAAAAGTAAAAACCCTGGATGAACTAATAGGATAATTGTGAGAGAAGTCATAGAAAAACCTAGACTTTAAAAAGTTCTAAGAAATAGACTAGAAGCAAAGAGTAAAGAGGCACTGGTCAGCCTTTTGAAGATAAAGAGACCTGCTTTTACCAAAAGAGCACAAAAGAAGCCATCACTCAAAAAGATACATGTCAAAGGATGCCTAGTACGGCAAGAAACTCAACAGACATTTATTTTTCAATTGACAAGTTTTTTCAAGATTCAAGATGAATAGAGCCCAGTGCTTGTACTTGTGTATCCCCAAAAAACCATAAGTGTAATTTCTGCAAGAGGCTTTTTAAAGATTAAAAACTTTAGCAAAAACCTTACTTTTTTCAGTTGAAACTGTAAAACTAAATATGACAAACATTAAAAAAGAACAATAATTGGTATAAATTTGTTTAGTTTTTGTATATCTGATGGTATACAAAATGTGTAACTTCATCTCATGTATTTGCAACCCTCATAAAAAAGTAAATCAATAAAGTTGGAAATGTCCAAGCCTTGTAAGTCAGATGCTACTAATTGTGTACTTTAAATTATTTACTGAAAACAGACCCTGGAGACTCATTAAAAGAGAAATGAAATGTATGTAGAATGATTTTCTGTCTCCCTGGAGGAAAAAAGTATAGTAAGTTATAACATGTTCAAGTAACTCAAGTAATTAGGAGAATGATTTCATCATGTGATATTGATTTCTGTGTTTCGGTTTCATCATTTTGTGTTTGTATGTCTTATTAACTGAGATGTTGATATGCTACCAATCTTTATTCTGCTTGTATTAATGTATATCTTTTTACAGTGATCATCTCCTGTGCTAAATTCTGACTGTGATACAATTAGTTCTCTTCAGATCCCCATATAGCAAATGCTTTCATCCAAAAATACTTACAGTAAATAAGCAGCGGTTGCCCTCAAGCAACCGGAGGTTTAGTGAGTTGCTCAAGAGCTAAAAGGCAAAAAAAAAAAGAGAGTCAAGAAAAGCTGGAGCTAAATCTGTAATGCTGAACCTTAACCTGCAATCTCCAAGATCCATAAACTATCAAATATGGTAGACATGTTGCAGGCATAGTGGTTTGTCTGAATCCAGATTAATAAAAGTTATGTACACACAAAATGGGTGATGAAATTGATCTGTATCACTTGGTCACCAAAGAATCCTCTGCAGTGTATGGATGCCGTTTGGTTGCTGATAAAACCATCACAATAATCCACAATTTTGACACGACTTTCGGTCTATTAACTACTGTCTTGTGAAGTGAAAAGATGCATTTTTGGGGGACAAAAAGAAGGTGTTTTAAACTTCAAAATAATGCTTCTATAATGCACTGGCTTGATTTTGATAATGAGTTTGTTTCTTTCAAGCACACAGCTTGAAATTGTGGGTAAACTATTGTTTTAATTTATGAGAATGCACTGAATTTTACAATGTGACTAAATGCCAAACCGACAGTGCAAATTTTCTGCATTCTAGCTATGTTTTTTAAAATATTCAGATGAAGTTGCAAACTTACACTGACTCAAGCTTTATGTTTTTTCCTGATTTGTCATGTTCAGATGTGGCTTTGAAAGGCCAGCAAATTGGTTACAGTGCCTTCAGGTTCCGTCGCTGAGCATACTGTACGTCATCAAAATGAGTGGCCTGATTGGTTGTAGATTCGTCCAGTAGTATACAGAGGCATCTGACGGTTAAGACCGCCTCCCAGAAGGCGGGTAGTAAGGTCGCTTGGCCAGACTAAGCTCCTATGAGCTTTAAAGTCGCGGAAGCCAGGCTATCTCTAATGTACAGTACATGTTCCTTTCCTATTGTGCATCCGGACACTTCAATTCTCGCTCTCTAATGGTTTGCTCTCTTTTTTCAAGACAGTAATAAACCGCATTACATGAAACAGCATTCATTCCTCAGAAGATGAACAAACTGATGGGTTTATATTGAAGGATCTTACTTTTTGGCCATTTCTGATACCAAAACTGGACTTTACAAATGACAATGCACATGTAACTGTATTGAAAGTTTCACACTTCATTAAGCAACACGATTATTTTTATTTGTTCTAAGATCATTCGTAAGTAACTCTACATTGCCACATTAGAATGATGTCTTAACAGCCATTCAGGGGTGCGTTTCCCAATAAATGATGTAACTCACTGATTAACCACCATAATACGATGCATTGTTTTGGAAACAAACTAGCTAGACACATTTCCCAAACACGGTCGCATCTCTGTTGCTCTAACCACATTAGTTTAACAACATAGGACCATTGTTAATGACGTCACATGCATGTGGTGGAGCTATACTTTCTGCTATTAAACTGATTAGAGATCTCCAAGATGCTGCTGTATTGAACATGACACATATTGACTAATTTGTTATTTTTGTCATTTTGCTTTATTTGATCTTTGAATCATCACGGGTTCCCTCTTACGTCATACTCCGAGGTTCCCTTAGCCTTTTTTGTGCATGTGCACTTTTCAAAAACAGCGTTTAGAATGGAGATGCAAAAATATATAATTAAAACGCATTTTATATTTAGATAGTATGTAAGATAAAGATAATAATGCGTTAGTTCGCTTCTTTTGCCCAAGAGCATATTTATTAAAGCCCATATATCCTACTAACAAGAAACTATGCGTCTAACCACAGGTCCAAATCTGTAGTTCAAACCACTAGCGTTTGTGACGTTGACTGCGAATGTTCGTTTGAACTATGCTTTCGGGAAACACAGAATCATTGAACTATACTGGTAATGATGAAACTTGAGACCATAGTAGGCTAACCATGCCTTTGGGAAACGCACCCCAGTGTTCTTTTTTGTGGCAACATGTTTTGACTTAAAAAAGAAGTCTGTAACAGGGACACAATGCAACAGTGTGCTAATATAAAACAGTTCTTTTAAATGTGTTTTATCTGTACTTTGAATTATGCATTACATTGTTTCAGAAATGTCTGTAAGATAGTGTTCTGGCACGGCAATAATTCTTCACAAGACAATAAATGATGGACTGGAGCTGTGTGGATTACTTGTGTATAAATGATTCTGGGTTTTTTTCAGCAGTTTGTCATTCTGACGGCACCCATTCACTGCAGAGGATTTTTGACTGCTTCGTCAGTAAACTAGATTAATGACTGCTGGAATTGATTTAAAATTTTGTCATTTGAAATATTAGAGGTTTTGATTGGTTTAAAGTGAATCTAAATGGAACTGTATCAATTTTTTTCAAAATTGTAAAAATGGTATTCCAAAGTATTAGAAACTGAATAACTAGTGAACCACTAAATCTTATCTGCGTCACATCCACGCCAGGCTCCACCCTCACTCCTTCACAAAGCCCACAGTCACCTATGCTCACTCTCATAAATAACCATTAATTCTCAATCTTGGACCGATTCTGCATGAAAGAATTGGGTTAATCACATTTAGGTTCATCAGCTTTCATTGTATTGTGACATGGAGTCTCAAATGGCCTATTAATAAACTGAAAAATATCCACCAAATTCCTATCAAATATGTGACCCTGGACAACAAAACCAGTCGTAAGTGTTAATTTTCCGAAATTAAGATTTATACACTATCCATTGATGTATGATTTGGATGGATAGGGCAATATCTGACCGAGATACAACTCTATGAAAATTTGGAATCTGGGGGTACAGAAAAATCTAAATGCTGACAAAATCACGTTTAAATTTGTTCAAATTAGATCTTATCAATGCATATTACTAATCAAAAATTAAGTTTTAATATGTTTACAGTAAGAAATTGACTAAATATCTGAATGAAACATGATCTTTACTTAAAAAAATAAAATAAAATTTTGACCCATACAGTGCATTTTTGGCTATTACTACAAATATACCCCAGCTACTTAAGAAGGTTTTGTGGTCTAGGGTCACATATAAGCTACAAAACAAAATAATTGCAAATAGATGTGCTGCTTTTAGAAGATTCTTCCACAGAACCTGTGTTGATTGACCGAGAGAATCTCTTGGCTTACATAATCAATTCAAACCATCTTTTGCAATTGTGTTGACTAACTAACATGCAATGGTGTGGTCAGACCTGACTGATCCAGATGCAGCTCTATGGAAACATCTCTTTTCTGGATAGACCTCTATACAGCAGCCATGTGTAGGTAAAATGATGTTCTTATTCTTCCTAACACAATCCTAAACACATTAAAAACCTGTCCATGACCTTAGCATCATTGTTAAAAGATACCAGTTCAGTCGTGTAGGTCTAACAGGTTAGATTAAACCTTAACCTAAGCAAATTTTATACATGAGGCCCATGCTGTTTACATAATTGCATCCATAGCTCAACAGAATGTGCGCATGCTATTATACAAGTTTAATCAATGATTCATGAATACCTGTGGAGCAGTAAGCAAAAAGCTATTTTTTAAAAATCTATACAGAACACAAACACTTTGCTATAAAAAAAAAAAGCTTAACCAACAGCTTTGCTTATACAATTTCTAAAGAAAATGAAGAAATGCTCATAACAGCCGTTATCTGGAAAACACTGCTGGATACTAAAGCTTTGCTTGTGTGATTCTGTCACTTGCTTTGAATTAAAATGCCTGTTAATCTGAGGAAACGTAAGGAAATGTAGTTCTAATAATAAATTTGTCCAATAGTAAAACAAACTGTGCACATAAACAAGTATTACACAAAAGGAGAATTAAATAGTGACAGTGTCTTCTGTACCTGCTGCATTCAATTCCTTGAACAATTTGTCCTGGAACTGAACCTGAAAAGTACAATAATGGAAGTTGGATTCAAATCATCTCATATTATTTTAACTAATCCAGCTATTCTAAAGCAGTACTTCATATTTTCTTTAGTCACCTTATCGCTTAAAAAAAACACATTTTCAGGTTTCTCCAGAAATGTTTGATTGGGATCAAGACCATCTGACTGAACCAATCAAGGGCATTCACAAAGTATAAGAGAATTTTGTTCCACAGTCTCAGGGTCCTTTATGTGCTTTTTTTTTTTTTTTTTTTTTTTTGCAAATTCCAGGTGTGTTTTCATGTGTCATGTGTCTGAAGATTTCTCCTATCTCCACATATGATCATGGAGTTCCACTTTAGTGACCATCAGGTTCTTGGTCACTGTTCTAACCAAAGCCTTTCTCCATTAACTGCTCAGTTTGGCCAGGAGGCCAGCTCTAAGAAGCTGGTTGTTCCATTATGGATAATGAAGGCTATATGCTTCTGTGAACCGACAATGCAGTGTGGTTTGATGCAATCCTCTCTCTGAGCTTTACAGGCAGTTTCTTTTGACCTCAGGATTTTTGCTCTAATGTGCATTATCAGCTGTAGGACCTTTTATTAAGACTTACTCCAAAACATACCCATTCAATTGAATTTACCACAGGTTAACTTCACTCATAATGTGGTAACATTTTACAAGCAAAATAAATGCTCCTGAGCTATATTTTAACTGTGCCAGTTAGGGTGTGAATACTTATGCTATGTTTATCTTTAATATATTTGCAACATGGTAAAAACCTGTTTATTGCTTTGCCATTATGGTGTATACAGTGTAGACTGCTGTGGGGGAAAGTAATGTATGGGATTTACATAGACTGCAATATCTAACATAAACAAAACATTAAGGGTTTTAATTACTTTCGCAAAGCAACTGTATACACTGCTAAAAACTGTCAATAGGGAATTGCCATTAGATTTCACTCAGATAGTTAGCATCCCCTTCCTATTAGTCTCTTTTGCCTGAAAGTATGAAATGAAAACTTTAAATGAGGAATAGTTTTGTTATGTAACAAATATAGTTTGATATAACACAGTTATATGTTCCTCACACTGCACATGATACATGATGCATCATGAAGCTTATTATGAAGTAAGATCTTCGAGACTAAAAGGTCAAACCACACAAATGTTTTGTGATGACTAGAAACCAATGGTCATCATTTGACACTCAGGTTGAAGTGAAAACTGAGATGCAGTAATAAGCTTCCAGAATAGGTTAATACCTTCCAACTGTCATAACCGCATAACCAGGAGAAATACAAAGACAAACACAAATGACTGGAAGTTATTTATAAATGTCACACCTAATAGTAATGTGTAGCGAAACTGTTTCCGTTGTATTTTGTATAAATACTTATTAAGGGCTGCTGGGACGCTGGCAGGTTAATTAATTTGTCTATTTGACAACACAATGCAGATAGTTTTACAACCACAGGCATGTTTTAATGGAGTGTTTTTTCATTGATTGTGCAGTTAAGCTGGAGTCAAAGGCCGTTATTGGCTACTAATTTCTGGTATTAGAGGGGGCTCATGTGTCTGGCTCTTTAAACTGGCAAGCAGACATTACAAAAATAGAAGCTAGTCTGCAATCAGACCCTGAGTTCGGTGGTTTTTGCCCCTCACTTAACTTAACTTTCTCTAGCTTAAGTCAAAATGAGTTGAATATTTGATAAAAGGTACTGATCAATGAAGTTTCAAAGCTATGATCTGGTAAACAAATATCCTGGACCTTTATTTGCATAATAGCCAGTCCTGGAAAAGTATAGGGTAAAAATCACCTGACATCTTCATAATATTTTTAGCTTATAGCTGTTAGTTTTAAATTCATATTGTATGTCTGAACAGGCGTTAAGGTTGTTTGTATGATTGAAATTTATAGCACAGTGACAGTTTTGCTGGCATCTAGCCTCACACTTCATTGACATGTACTGTAGGCTCCTTGGAGAGAGAGGCAAAATACATTACTTATTATTCAAAACTTAAAAAAAAAAAAGAAAGAAATTAATGAATAAAATTTAAATGGCAAAGATTCCATTATCTGAATGATGCATTTCACCTTTACACTCAAGTCACTCTCTTAGCTCAGAATCAGTCAATGTCACTGATATGCTAAGATCTTTAAATCCATTCTTTCGCAAACAGATTTCAACAAAGAGATAGAAATGTTTATTTTATAGTGTCATTTGTAGTTACATAAAATTACAGCGGTAATATATTCAAACCCTGAAAGCCAATGAAGCTAGAGAAAAAGAAAAACAAGAAAAGCGGATTTTGTAAAATTGTTATCTTTTGATCAAAACAAAGCTTTAAGAATAGCTTTGTCTCTTTCATTTGAACACACAGCTTAAATGCATTTCTGTTTGATGCAACTTGCTCAACAGTTGTTTCTTTAGAGGGCCTGGGGTAGCCTCAATATATAAACATGAAAGGATCACTTTCTAAATCATAAATCATCTTTGGAGGTTGGAATAATGACCAACCTCATGTGATATCTGTGAGAGTGGGGAAAAGAAGATAAAACAAACAAACAAACAAACAAAATAAAATATAAATAAAACAAACATATAACTGCCTCTCTCTCTCTCTCTCTCTCTCTCTCTCTCTCTCTATATATATATATACAAAGCCAGCCTTTCATGTGTGAATGTGTGTGTGTGTATATATATAAATAAACAAACTACACATGAAAGGCTGGCTTTTTTACATGATATATATTTTGAGGTGTGAATAATTACTGTACATGTGAGATAAAGAAGAAACAGACAAACAAACAAAATAATAAAATAAACAAATGTTATGATAACATGAAATATAAATAAACTAAATTATCTGTTATTCCCCACAAATTTAATAAATATGTAGGGGAAAAATGTATGAGCTTAATAAAATAATGTTTTTATTTTAATCCAGCTACTTTATACATTTTGATACACATAACTGAATGTTTCATTGTTGTTGTTGTTGTTGTTATTATTATTTAAAAAATTTAATTTAAAGTTTTAAATAACATATAGATATTCTGTATTGGTATACCCCTGTATACCCATAAGTATTATATCTGATAAAATACAGCCCTCCTTGAGGAACTTTCTGGCAGTATTTATTGTAAGTGTAAGTGTTCTACCTGTTGCAGTGCACTGGATTGTGTTTTAGAGTCAACAGAAATGTCAATACATTTAATGGACAATTTCCAGGCAGAAAAAAATGCCAGGTCATACACAGTACAAGTGTATTAAAACATAGCTAAAACAGCTTCTTATGAAACCGTAAAGGCTTGAGTGCATTCACGACATGTATTATCTCCAGTCACACAACAGAGCATGATGTACTGCACCTGGCAACCCTTTTGAAAATAACTCAAAATAACCTCCTGTTGGATGAAGGACAAAGGAGGAAAACATAATTTCGTTTTACTTGCCTCCAGGCATGTTTAAAATAACTCATGCTTCGATCAATAATTTCAATAACAAAGTGAGATTTCACATTCATTTTGTTCATAAAAAATGTGAGTAAAATGTATAAAAAATGTATAAATACTAAAGTCATACTGTAACTCAAAATATGAGGCGTTAAACATCTGTGACAGTATAAAATACTTCAGAACAACAGTCTGGTCGTCAATAAACAAATATTAGTAACAGCGACAGCTGGAAATGCATTGGCTAAATGTATTGCTTTTCAATAAACCACATTAATATGCTTTTTCAAGAACACTGCATATCTTGGGTAAACCATCTGTGCTTTCCCCAATGAACTTCAGCTGTTCCAGGAATACCTTAGTAATACCTGAGGCAATGTCATGAATGCAAAAGGCTGCCATCATTTTATTTCATCCAAAGCCATATAGCCAGAAACAACGGAGAATGTAGCAATATAGCAAATCCATAATTTGATTTGATTCATAAAAGTGATAAAATGTCACTGCATTTTTAATTTGGATGCCTTTTACCTGAACTGCTTTTGTAAATGCCATATTGCAGCCTTGGGGTGACTGAATTCATGATTGAGGTATGTTTGGTCGTTGAGTGCAAATGTTAATGTCTTTTTTTTTAAGCGAGGAGCCGCTAAATACTGAACGTCATTCTTGATTAAGCACTGCCCCCTGCAGGTGTATGTGTTAAACTGATCAGACGTCCACAATATTTTATGAAGTAAAGATAACTCTACATGCATGTACACACACCAGCTGGAAGTGAAAGGAAAAAAAAGAAGCTGGTGATTTTAGCAATGTTTTACAGCTCTGTAGTTCACCAAAAAATATTTACTTATCCTAGGCATTCAGCACTCAATCATTTATTCACCAATAGATCCTCTGCAGTAAATGGGTACCGTCAGAACAAAAAGTCCAAACATCCAAGCACAATTCCAATAATACATTCATGAATGTCTTGAGAAGTGAAAAGGTGCAAGAAACATATACATATTTAAGGCATTTCATCTGTAAAACCTAAATTCTGCCCACAATGTCTTCTAGTGAAAAAGTTTTGAACTGTTTTCACTTGTAAATGATCAATTTTCACTGGAGAGTGCAATACTATGGATAGAGAAGCTTTAGATGGAAGCAAAGTCAACATCTTGATGATTTTTTTTATAAACAAGCGGTAAACTTCATAAGATGGGAAATGATGGAGTCGTGTTGATTTATTTGTGGATTATTGTGATGTTTTTTCAGCTGTTTGAACTTTCATTGTGACGGCACCCATTTACTGCAGAGGAAACAAATTATTTAATGCTAAATTTCTTCAAATCTGTTCCAATGAAGAAACAAACTCTTGTACATTTTGGATGGCTTGAGGGTATAAATTTTAATTTTGGGATGAACTACTCCTCTAATGAACTCTGGCTTTAATCATATAATTTTGGCCTCAAGGTCATTAATCAAATATGACTACTACCTTAATAAAAAAAAAATATCTTCCCCAATTTCCGACATTCTCTTTCAGGCCGCACATCAGAAATAATAATAATGGAAAACCTCATAGATGTAAAACATGTAACAGATCACATCGAACGGAATAACCAAAAATAATATCGTAGATGATTTAGTCTATATAATCTTTATGTAAAAATGAGCAGTGTGTATTACACTAAAATGAGTATTCACTGTCTGATTTCAAAAGCATCACACTTCTAGACCTATGAATGTCTATGCTGATAGCAAAAGAATGCCTTTTCCATAGTGATAGATGATAATACATTTAAAATCTGTTTTCTTTGTGTGTGTGTTATTTCTATGAACAATAAATGGCAGACGCTATTGAATTATAATAATTCACAAGCACAAATGATTGTCCCCAATATATTCTTCCAAAAGACAGTCTAATTACTTAGTGATCACATGGGAGCAGTTCACGTACTTAGCATCATGCATAAAAATAGAAAGTAGGCTATGCCTGGTAATCTCATCCAAGTCACTCAGTTGGACTGTCAAGGCCCGGGCTTTTATGATGCGTTTTATGTAAAGAACTTCCTACTGTATGACACACACAGATTTCTACAGTCTTTTACAGGAAGTTCATCGGGCCACACTTCCAATTTCCACACCTGTGGGAAGGGGAGAAATGTCATGACCCCTGCCTATAAGTGGAGAATTTTTCCTGACGGGAACGTTTCTTTCAGTCGCATAGAGGATCTCTTGGGCCTAAAACTCGGCCCGGCTAGTACGGCGCTATTCATAGGGAGCGGACAGCGTTAGCACACTCTCATAAGAGCTCCCAGGAGCAGAATTATTCGGGAGAAATCTGCACAGCCTCGGCAGAGTCACAGTTACCAGCTTCTACACCGTCTGGGGAGATGGAAGAGCTAGAGAGAACTAAAGGAGACATTTCACAATCTACTGACTCGTGAAGAGGTTCGCTCAACTCTATCTCGAAATTCACTTCATTGTTGAGGTGAAGCATATCGTCCCAGGCCTCAGCCCTTGCCTCGGCAAGACTCTCACTCGTACATTCACATGGTCGGGAATACACAGTAAAAGGACGTGCAGTTCAGGCCTCTAGCGATGTTGTGGCTGGGCTGAGTGCAACGTCGAAGGCACTGGGGAGAGCAAGGTGTTCAGCTCTCTAACCCAGAAGGGTCTGCCCTGAGCCCCAGAGGCAGAGGCTCTCTTTTTGAGCCCCTCGATACGAGGAGCTGGTACTCGCTCAGGGTTGCTCCTGCCCAGGAAGCGTTGGAATACAGCCGCTTGCTTCCATGTCTCCTGGAACCTGTCGATGACCTTGTTGACAGACTCGCCGAATAGGCCCGAAGGAGAAAGCGGGGCGTCCAAACGGCAGACTCTATCACAGTTTCAGATTTCAAATAGGGTCAGCCACAGACGCCGCTCCACAGACACCATCGCTACAATGGATCTACCCACGGCGCGAGCAATTTCCTTGGTGGGCCAAATCTGCCATCTTCCTCAGCTCAACGCTCTCTCTGAGATCTCATTCTCGTGCTCATCCAGATCATGCAGCAGGTCTGCATGATAGGCCTGGAGCACAGCCATGGTGTTAAGCCATGCTGCAGCCTGACCTGCTGTGGAGTACCCCTTGCCTACGAGCGCTGATGTTGTTCTCAGCGGCTTCCAAGGCAAGGACGGAGCCTTCAGGGACGACGCCACATCGGGGGACAGATTACTTGCAAGTGTCTGTTCCACCCGGGGCATCGCCCTGTAACCGTGCTCGTCGAGACCTGCTACATTTCCAATGTAATGACTCGCAGGGATGTACACACGGGCCGAGAAAGGGCTTGCCCATGATCTACACACTTCTTTGTGTAGATCGGGGAAAAACGGTAGGCTACGGTGTGGAGGTGGTGACCGAGCGTGCAGCAGACGCTCATCGAGCATACTTCTCTCTGCTTCAGCCTCCGTTTTGGCAGGCCAGTCAATCTTTAATTTCTGGACTGCCCTGGTAACCAACTCCAACAGCACCTCGAATTTTATAGACTGGGGCGGCTCATCGACACTATCACCTTACTCCTCCTCGGAGGAAGAAGCAGCAAGGGTCGAGTCCGTTTCACGAGAGGAAGCGGCTGGCTCACCACGGGCTTCACTCTCGGCTGGGAGACAATTGTCGATTGGTCTCCATAGCCTCAGTGAGTTTACATTGGGAGCCCCAATGTAATTGTCTAGATCCGCCCCTGCATATTTGAACGTTTTAATTAGGTGTTAAAATAACGTAATCTGCATGTTGAAAAGAAACGTTTTAAAAATGTAAAAACATTACCAAAACACAACCAGGCCAAATTTGTGTGTGTGTGTTCGGAAATGGAAAGTATTGTGATCAGTTGGCTAAACCTTTACACTGGCGGCGATTTGTCAAACAAATAGACTAGATTAATTTCTTCAAGAAAAGGTGGTTCCCTGTCTATCAGTCACTACGAGTTATATCGTGACGACAGACTGGGGTTCACACTTGGGAGCCCTGATTCGCGCTGATTGAGAGAAAACGCCACGGTGCGGCCCCTCGGGAAGGTGATGTCCGCTCTGGTGGCCCAAGAGCGCTATTTATGTGTCAGTCTGGTGGAAATAAAGGACGCAAAGAAAGTTTGCTTTCTCTACACACCGATCTCTCAGGCTGGGCTATTCGGCGACACTGTAGAGAATTTTGCGCAGCAGTTCTCGGCAGTTAAGAAGCAGACCGAGGCCATCCAGCACATTTTGCCCTGGCATGACCCTCCAGCTGCCACCCATCCGCTGAGGCTGCAGCGTAGGGCCGTTTGCAGAAGTGACCGCATCGCTCCTTCCTCCGGAGGAGGGCCGGGTGGAGAATCCTTTGTTTCCTTTTCTGTTCGTTCTGCCACAGGCTCAAGGGCAGGCGTTAAGGGAAGTGGGCGTCAGGGTCCTCAACTACCTTGTCGATTGGCTCATACTGGCCCAGTCGTGAGAACAGTTGTGCGATCACAGGCATCTGGTGCTGAGCGACTTGGGGCTTTGGGTCAACTGAAAAAAGAGCAAGCTCTGTCAAGCTCAGAGGATCTCTTTTCTCAGTGTGGAGTTAGACTCGGTGAGTATGATGGCACAACTGACAGAGGAACGCGCCCAGTCAGTGATGGCCTGCCTGAGTTCCTTCGAAGGCAGGAGAGTGGTGCCACTGAAACACTATCAGAGTCTCCTGGGTCATACGACATCCACAGCCACTGTCACGCCACTGGGATTACTCCATATGAGACCACTTCAGCACTGGCTGCACTCCAGGGTTCCTAGATGGGCATGGCGCTGCAGGGCATTCCGTGTAGTAATCACTCCGGCATGTCGCCGCACCTTCAGTCACTGGGCAGACATTGCATTCCTAAGGGCTGGGGGGCCCCTGGGCCAAGTGTCTCAGCATGCTGTTTTCACGACAGAGGCTGGGGCGCTGTATACAACGGGCAAGCAGTCTCGGGGCTCTGGACAGGGCCTCATCTGCTTTGGCATATCAATTGCCTCGAGCTGATGGCAGTGCACTTAGGCGGTTCCGGCCGCTGCTGCATGGCAAGCACGTGTTGGTCTGCATGGACAACACTGCGACTGTGGCGTACATCAACCACCAGGGGGTTTCTTCCTCTGGAGAAAGCGCTATCAAATCACTGCGTGCTGTCCACATCCCGGGAGAGCTCAATCGTGCGGCCGACACGCTATCACGACAGCTTACGTTTTCCGGGGAGTGGCACCTAATATGGCGTCGATTGGTGGAGGTGGACCTGTTCGCTTCCCGTGAGGCCTTCCCGCACTGAGGGGACCCTCAGCACGGATTCACTGGCACACAGCTGGCCTTCCCCCCAGTGAGCTTCTTGCACAGACACTGTGCAAGTGTCCGCAACGTCCTGGAAAGAGTGGGCAGGACGGGAGTTTGGAATTGAACCCCTGTGACTCCCAAAGCCCTAGATCCACCACTGCCGCAAGATCCACCACTGCTACAGGCAGCCCCAGATCCACCATGGATTCCAAAGGCCCAAGACCCACCATGGCCTCCAGAGACTCCAGACCCGCCATGGCCTTCCAGGGCTCCAGTTTCACCATGGCTCCCCGGTACTCCAGATCCGACCCTGAAGGCTCCCTTGACTCTGCCCTCGTGGCCTCATAACTTTTTTGTTGTTGCTGTGTCTCCCCAGCTGTTGTTCCTTTGATCATTAGTTCCTTGTGTATATATTTGCTGTGCTTTGAGTTCTAGTTTGTCAGTCAATGAATGTGTTACTTTCGCAACTCCTGCGATCTCCCTCTGCATGCTCGGCACAGCAATATAACACAACTAAAGGTACCTGTCAAGAAAACACTTACAGCTGTGTTCTTTCTTTAGGGTCCAATAATACAATCTCACTGTCAGTATCTATAAGAATATACAACCCATAATTTTCTCAATATTATCAAAGAGAAACCAATAATGCAGGAAAAAACATGTCAAATTAATACAACTAAGATCACAGTAGCCTATACAACATATGCATTGAAATAAAGTAAGCCTGCATAAAACGCTAAGCATATTCAAAAGCCTTTATAACTGAAAGAGATAGCAATTTATTAAGTCATAAAATCATAGTGGCAAACTTACATTTAACCATGTTACTTGTGGTGCATGGTGTGTGATGAAGTGCATGGAATGCCAGCAACCACTGGTCGCCCTTTATTAAGGGACAGAGCCAGCACCTTAGATGGGGTGAGGGAAGGTGGTGGTGGCCAGTTAGATGGGCTTTAGCCTTTTTTCTATTAGCTACATGAAAGAATATATTAAATTGTGTTTAATCAATAGTTCAGTAATTGTGTAATCAATTATTTCTTTTTTTGCTGAATGTTTTTGTGTTTCATTTTGACTTGGCTCTTTTTCTGGCTCTAGAAGGATTACACCTTATTAAATAAGAAACCATATACTCCTAGTCAATATACATTGTTATTTTAACCTAAAGAAATGAATGGCAGGAAAAGTAAATGCTTTCGTAGTGATTTAACAGTCAAAAGGATGTGTAAGGGGTGTTTAATTGTGCACAATAATAAAAGGGGTGGCAATATCAAATTTGCAATTTAAAATAATCACACATTTACTCTGTCCGTTATTTTTGCCAAGCCAACTCTCTTTCTTTTGCTGATGCAGCCGTATTGCTTCTTTTTATTATTATTGGCTTGAATTCCTCATATGCGTGCACAAATGTGCTAATCTTCACTCTTCTGATGAGTAATATTATTCCTCATCTTCAGAAGTTGCAGCAGTGCTCTGGTATTCATCAGTCTCAGATGGCCCAGCCTAACTGTCTTTAAGCGCCTTGAGTAGGACTGTCTATGCAAGTCAATCCTCAGCGGCTTCAGTAAATGCACTTCAGTGATGTGGCTTTTTATGTAGTTTTTTGGCTCATTTGGTTCTTCCAGGAGCAGATTTCTTAAAGGCTGTTTTTTTAGATATATCCATATACAGGACCTGATATTCATGTGGAGGTAATTTTGGAGGTAGCATGTCCCACCACTCCGGCTTCTTTTTGAGCAAGCCTTTCTAATTCAATAGGCTCTTTTCTCTACGGAATCTGATTCTGGTCTTAGTTTTCTCCCTAATCTCTTCTCTCCAGTCAGGTTGATAGCCTGGCATTATGACAAACTCTTTTTGAATCCTCGTTCCTTTTGAACCTCCCATTATGTCCCATTATAACTGAATGAGCAGAGACAGCTGAAATAAGCATTCACATATTATTTCCTTTTGATAGGTATTATTGCAGCTATCTGTTACTCTGTAACTAACTTACTATCTGATAGTTGTTAAAATATGTTAAACTATCATTATCATTTTACAGATAGCCTATTTTTACACAATCAGAACATTTCACCTTCCAGAAGTTGCAGTTTGGTCAGGTTTCATTTTTTGTAAACAAACGTTATATTTACATTTCTTTGATACCTAAAAGAAACGTACCAGGTAGGTATTTTTACAACGTTTCTAAAACGTTTTATTTTGGTTATATTATTTCTTCATTTTCAAAAACGTTTTAATACGTCATTAAAACGTTGTACTAACATTACCTTATTGCAACCAAAATACAACGTTGTGAAAAGTTGTAAAAACGTTTTGTGTTTGCTGGGTAGCTAACAGTAGTACCATAAGAAACAGGTACTAACCTGTAGTACTTTTCCAGGTATTTCCGTTCTCCAATCCGGAGTCAGTCATTGGTCAGTTAAATCAGGAAGTGCACACTAGTAACTTGTCCGTCATCCAAAAACATCCGATTTAAAACTCGAGCTCTGCGTTTCAGAATGAACATTAACACATTTTTTTTACTTATAAGACAACATAAAATTACTGATCATAATAGTAACATAACTTAAAACATTAATCTTAAATGTAGATTGTGCTGGGAACATGAACAAATATTAACGTGAATGAATCGTTCTTTTGAGTCGGATCTATTCAATCATACACCTCATACAGCCAGTCTAAACCATTCGTTTATGAATTGTTCAAAACAAGTAGGCGATACTTTTACTTTTTGGGCGACAAAAGAAAAAATACAAATAAAAAGTATTTTCTGGAAATATGTTTACATCTTGAGCTGGAATCATAACAATAACAAACAAAACGGGGATACGGTAAATTGCAATAAACACGCTTTTTATTAACGCAGTGCGCATATTATATACGTATAATTACACAACTTTTGATTAAAATCAGACCTGAATGCAGGAACCGTGCGACGACGCAACTGCGTCATGACGTAAAATGGAACGTTTTTAAATTGTTCAAAAGAATCGATTCCGGAAAACGAGTCGGACATTCTATTGCACGTCCGTCTACCTATTCTTTTATTTCTACATAATGTCATACTCTCTAAATCTCTTATAATCCGTAAATTCGATCCGTCAGATTTAATAAGCGCGACGCAATAATGATTTACTAAAGGGGTGTGAAGTTTGTTCATTAGTTGCAACGTGTGTTTTGTATGTTGCGTGAACTTTCACCCCAGTTCCCACAGCTACGCAAAATCGTGTGGATTTGACAGGATAGTGACAACTCTAACACGATCTCGATCTTTGAGCATGCATTGCCTGTCGATCTTTTAACGTTAGTCATTTATTCCTGGAAGAATCGGGTCTCGCACAGTGTTGTTGCACACAACAAGGCTATCTGTTGCAGCCACATGGAAACTTTCATCAGCTTCATTAACCAAAGTCAAGGAAGGGATCGCATATTCAGGTCAGTATCTCTCATCAAAGCTGTCAAATCAACATCGGATTGAAATGATTTCTCCGTAAAGACGAGCTAGACCATTTTATTTGTTTGCTTGCTTTAGAGCAACACAATACGCATGTGCTCTGGCGAAATACCTTCTGAGAAATGAAGCGAGGAGAAAAGAGCTGCTGAAAAAGCTGCAATTTCTGGAGTCTAATATGAGTTCTGGGCGGAAGCGTAAGAATGAGCACAAAACAGAACAATCACATGCAAAACAACTTCTTTTATTTCTCTCAGATACTAAGTTTCTTATCTCTAGTACATCAAAATATAACTATTATTATTGTCAACTGGTGTTTTCCCCCTTCCATCCGTTGTTAAGCATCAAATAGGGTTTTGTAGCTAAATATAATCTAGATTATTGCACACATCCTATATAAAACGTTGAACATATAAGTATATCCGTCTTTACCTGCATGCATACATACATACAGTATACACATATAAAACAAAATGTAACTTGATTGTTTCTATCAGTGCAAAATGTGAAGCTCTCATCTGTTAAACATGACTGTGAGACATAAAAGTAATAAGACATTACAATCATGATTTTCTGTGAATTACACAAGTGCTAGTAACTTAAAAATACATACTAATTAAGTTTATGACCTCACAGAAATTATAATAATATCAGTAATGTACCTGCTTTTCTCTTTTCAGTATTAAGGCTTGGGAACACAGTCAACTCGATCCATGCGGCCAAGGGCACTCTTCATATTTCTGACCCCATTTTGCGCTTTTGCCTTACTTTTGCCAACGTCAACCGTGCCTTGTATTTCATCTGTGACAACATACTCTGGTCCAGAGGTATCGGGCTACTACAAGACATCGACAAGGAGCGCTGGAGCCTGAACTCCACTCGCTTCTATTTCCTGTCTTTGGTCATGAATCTAACCAGAGACGTCTATGTGATCATCCAGCTCATGGTGCAGAAGTCTCGGGACCGACACTTCCAGCAAAAAGTCGACCAGCACCTGAATGAAAGCCCGGATGTGGCTTGCGTCGTAGTGCCTCAGCTTGATGCGTTCCTCTTCCTTCTCCTTGAAAGCCTCAGAAATGAACCATCTGTGGCTCTCGATACCGTTAAAAATGTTTGCGATCTTTTCATTCCACTTGACAAACTGGGCTTTTACCAAACCAATGCAGGGGTGGTGGGCTTCTGTGGCCTTGTTTCTTCTCTTTTAGGTATATTGTCAGTTTTGAGGCCCAGCCTTAAAATCAAGCCATGATTAAGGGAATGAGGAAAAGGTTTCATCTAAAATGTCTCTATAACAAATGTTTAGATTTCAGTTTAGTGTGCAATTAGACTACTTTTAAACTTTTGTAAAGGCATCAACTTAATTGTATAAAATAGACAGGAAAGCAGCACATACCCATAATGCAGCAGTGCACCTGCAGGGCTGTTCTGCATAACATAATAATAATAAAAAATAACAGCATCATTTGGATAAGATTTCACCGTGTGGCTGTGTACACTTTAATTAAATAGAGTGCCTTGCTGTATCTGTTGCCTTAGTGAAATAATGCCACCTGTATGTTATGCAGTATTTAATAGTTTTTATTGAGATATCACTTACTGAAAATTGTGAGATATGAGGGTACATATTTCAACTTTCTGAAATGTGCTTAATATTTAGTCTCTTCTACATGGAAAATCATGTGTCACCTTGTTCTGACAGATTTCAAAGTTGTTTACAGATGTGTTTTATTTTGTTTGTTAGTTATTTCTTTTGGATTACCATGACAAAAGATAATTTATTACATTCTGATTCCACTTATTTGGTTGTCAGCACAAACTGTGAACTTTAATAAAGGAATTTGTATGCACTGTTGGAAAAAGTTTTTTTTTTTTCATTTATCTGTGAAAATAGAATTTCAGCAGAAATGTAAACACCATTACTACACAATCACCTCTTAATCATCCACTGCATGGATTTGTGATGGATTTGTTTTAAACTTGCTACACCACAGACCTAGACTAGAAGGGTTCATGAACTGATTTGGGTTTTAATTTGGACTGGTGTCTGAGGTCTGCTTATAACGTTATCACAATTTTTACAAACTTTGATATTATTACTATTTTAAGTTTGCTTTCTAGATTTTAAATTTTTTGCTTTAACCTTAAAGTTTACATACAGTGCATGCATAATTTTTAGGCATGGCGACTTTCACATTTTCCAATTCCAAACCACATCAGTTAGAAAGCTATTTTGAAGCTAAAAACTCCAAATATTCTTGTGCATAATTATTATGCAGGTTTTATTTTACAGATAAAATAAGCCAAAAAAAAAAAAAGATTTAAGTCGAAAATTGAAGGCTGCAGTTCTAATGCAATGGTATAAAATTTGCATCATTGAACAGCGAAATGCTCAATTGGTCAGCATGGTCAAAAGAACTGAGGTGAAGAATTAGATGTGAAATCATCAGGAACCATTTAGCCTCCATCGCCACCATTTTCCAGAACTGCAACCTACCTGGAGTCTCCAGAAGTACAGTGCATCAGTGTTTTTTTGTATTTTTTATTTACTGTTTAAGTTAAATTGAAGTCAAATCAGAAGACAATTCCATTGTATTAAGTTAATGTGGTCCAGTTTATTTAAGGCATCTACATTAATACATGAAGTTGCCCCATGAAAGGATGAAACAAACTGTTAACAATATAAAGAGAAATGCTATTTTGGCAAATCTATCAGTTTTCCAGCCAGATAACAAATCAGGATCAAGGATTAGAGGAACTAACACTGTAGTGACATAAATAACAGATCAGCAGTCTCCACAAGAGAAATGTCAAAGCGCAAAAGTGACACAAAAATACTTCCATAATGTACATGAGGCTATGGGCATGAACAGGAATGACAAGGACAGAGAGGGACTTTGGAAAGACTTTGGAAGGTCTCTGCTTCTATTACGTTTGGTGTTTGCGTCAGGTCGTTACGTTAAGCAGAAGACCAATGAGATCCTCCATCAAGTACTACATTCTGGGAGAACAGACATACCGTATACTTTCATTCACATAAAACATGACCCAAACGAAAATCAGGATTCAGAGTAAGCCTGACACAGTCTATGAAGGTCTCCTTCATGCTTTAAAGGGAAAGAACGCAGAGTTCATTCAAACTTCAAAAAAATTAAACCTCAATAAAACATGTCAAATTTCCTGTAACATATCCAATAAATCAGGTTTGTTTGTTTGCTTTTTTCAACTTAATCAATACATTTTCATTAAAAAAAAAATGATAAGAAAAATTAATGTGCTTTAAAACATGATTGTTTCTGCTGTTTAGTGTCCAAATAACAACAATAATAATAATGTTATAAACATCCTTATTTAAGGACACAGTGTGCTGTAGTGGTTTGAGCATTGGACCCTGGACACAAAAATCATGAGAAAATGATCACTATCAATTTTGAACTGTCACGCTTAGGCACCTTTCCTCTCATTACACGATTGGCTACAGGAAATCAAGATTAAATTTGCATCCCAGAGCTCCTCATGTAGCTACACACAAAAGAGTAGGTGCAGATTGAGTTTGGTAGGATCACCTTTCAGGTTTCCCTTATTGTATCCAGTGATTAAACACTCTATTATAGATGTCAAGATCTTACAAGTGTACAAATATACATTCAGTAAAATATCAAAATAGAAACTGTGCTTAAGTTCTCTGATAAATCACTGACAGACCGAACAAAGTACAGATAATCATCTCTCATCGTCCAGGCTTTATGATTGTACCATAAAAGCAGCCCACAGCCCTGAAGGTCAGAGCTCAGGGCCAAAGTTAGAAGATCAAGGGCAACTGTTACACATATGCTGCATCTGGGTAGGGAAGAAAACAAATATTTTGGCTTATGTTGTCTCCCACGGCTAACCAATTCCTCAACGCAACACTTTTTACATGAACAAACCAAAGAAATTGAACTTTAAAGGGCTTAAAGTCACTAGTCGGAGGTCTTGGCCTTTGTTTGATAGTTTGGGCTTAGATCCTCAGCCTCCACATTGTTACCCACAGTTTGTGCGGAGGAGAGACGTGGAAATGCCTTAAGACATTTGGTCCCGGTTTATTTCCACCGAGGAGTCGTTTGGAGGAGGACAGTGGATCGGCTGGCACTAGGAGGGCGCTTGCGTGCAGTCATAGTCCAGAATCAGGCCTTTGATGTGTGATAGTTTCTGATGGAGATACTCGCAGCGCTTCTTTTCTTCCCGGTAGCCTGGAAACTTCTGCAGAGACAAAAACAAGGTATTGACAAATGCACACATTAGAGCTGGGAATCGCTACTGATTTCTTGCTGTAGATGCAGTTGTTTATCTGTTACTGAAACATTATTAGCTGTTAATGGCGACATCTGCTGGAAGGAAGGTTCAACACAAATCATGTTCACTGTAGTATTCGATATTCACAGAACATGA
This sequence comes from Enteromius afrohamiltoni, assembly GCA_034779775.1. NCBI lineage: Eukaryota > Metazoa > Chordata > Actinopteri > Cypriniformes > Cyprinidae > Enteromius > Enteromius afrohamiltoni. The sequence continues at coordinate 1,352,631 of JAUYWG010000018.1, read as the reverse complement.
GGCGTGAAGGTTCAGTGTTGCTGTTATTGTTAAGTGAAATGATTAGATACAAACAAAAGATATAAATATTAAAAATGAAAGACTTAAACTTGAAAATGAGAAACCTTGCCTTGGCCTCTAATTAAAACTATAATACTAAAAGCAAAATAAATATAAAAAAACAAATATCAATTATTTTAAATATATTAACGTTATACACAAATGTGAAATAAAAGCCTATTAAAAATCTTTAAATACTATAATAGATAAAACTAAAATAACATTAATGGAGTATTAAGAATGTATAGTAGATTATTTAAATAGGGTTTAGGTTTTAGTGTTCAAATACAATTATCGACGCATGATACAATTCTCTTACCTTCTTATACTTTCTATACTTCTCCATTATTTGATCTTCCATTACCTAGAACAATCAAAATAATGATTAAAAACAAAAATAATCAACCGTATTATTCTAAAATAACCTCTGACATCACGTATTATGTAACTGTTATATAAGGTGTGCTAAAGCATTATCTTGTAAAACAAAGACACGTTCTTCCACATGTAACCTTTAAGCCGTTACGCCAGTCTTCAGTGTCACATGACCCTTCAGAAATCGTTGTAAGTTGATGCTCAATGAGAGCATTTCTTATTATAATCACTAGTCTATCCATCCATCCATCTATCTGTAAACAGTGATCATTTTTTAAAAGGACTATTTGATTAGGGGTTTAAAATTAGTCCTAGATTCAAATAAATGTTAAGAGCTAAAAAGCTTGCACTGAGACATCTTAAAATACATTATTGCCATTGTTTAGTGTTAACAGGCTCACAGATAATGCATTTTTGTAAGACGTGTTTCTAAAAATGTCTTAAATGTCCTAAATTAGCAAAGGTCTAGTCCTGGCTTCATCTAACCCCTATTCGGGAAACCGGCCCCAAGGGAACAGCATTTTTTGGTGTTTGTAACATTATAAATGTATAAATGTCGCCTTTGCTCAATTTAACGAATCATTCTTAAATAAAAGTATATTTATTTAGCTTACTCACTCCAAACATTTGAACAGTAGTGCATATGATGTCTTTTTCCATACCTTATACTTGTGTGTCCCGGGAGACAGTGTCTTTATCTTGGATCCCAGCTGAACAAACATCTCTGTGACTTTCTCTATACGTTCATGAAGGTCTCTGTACTCATCATATTCTGCACAGAAATCCTCTTTGTATCTCTGTCGCTGCTCAGAGTCTGTAATAGTGTTGTATTTTCTGTAAAACACAAAAACAAATTTACCTGAGTGAACTGAACCAGTTCAACAATAACGATAATTCAAGTCGCTAAGCAGAGTCCCAAGAGAAACCAGTAGATGGCAATAGATATTCAAAATAAATATGTATTCTCATTCTTGGGTTGTTTGTCTGAAACTACCAGTTCCTTTAACAGCTTGAATACAGAACATTTAAAACAAACAAACTTTCTATATTTGTACTTTTTCGTACGTTCTGTTCTGTAAAATGACACACTATTGCTTTAACAGTTCACGTTCTGTTTCTTAATCATCAGCAGACGATCTCCACCTTGTAATTACAGAAGCACAAAGCAGTAAAATAAACTGAAATCTGGTCTTACTTACAATAAATAGTCAGGCAGCTCATCGGGAGAGGCACGGGTGACAGGTGTGTTGGGTCGTTCATGGTCTACAAAAACACAGACAAGAATGATAAAGTGGTTTATGTAATCTCGCTATGCAAACATATCAAAGCGCCATGCTGCCCGGGTTGATGGAGTCATTTATCAAGTTTTGCGATAAGGGACGTGTAGGGTGGTAGTCGCTGCAAAGGCTGCCTAGTCAAGCTTGAGGCGACGGTCAAAGTGTGCTCTGCACGTTTTACAGTGGGTCAGCCAGCTGTTAGTTAAGTTAATCATCCACCCTGGCGCTAGGGAAGGACGCAGACGAGCAGTCACCTTGCACGCCCACAAACATACAGGAATATTTCCTGAATTGCTTGGCAAGTCCAAACCTGTTCTGCCATCATTTCACTTGAAATGAAAGTGTCTCACAGTGAGCCACTTCTGGGATTAACTGCAGTGGCAGAACTAACACAGTATGTTTTATGTTGTTGTTTAATTCCCTCTAAGAAACAATAAATATTGCTGCTAAATATTGATTATGATCCCCAAAATTCCTGCCATTATCACTGCCTCATACCATGGTAACATCATACCATGAAACAATCATTAAAATGCATCATGTTGCTACAAATATTTTTGATGCAGTGACAGTTCAGTTTAAAAATATATTAAGATATATTATTGTCTTTTTTTAAATATTTTTTTAAATTAATATTGCACATGTAAATAGGCCAACAAATACAAATATAATAACGTGCCGAATTATCAATTATAATATATTATGCTGTAATTATATAATTAGTATTGAAAGTCATTTAACATTCCCAATGCCACATTTAATAATACAGCAAAATATTAGAGCTGTTTGTTGTGTTTTATTTATTTATGTTTTATTGTTTTACTTTTCAATGTTGTTTAAAAGTTGAAAATGTGTGTGTTTTATTAAGCTGGTTGTTTGCAATTAACAAAAACCAATAAAGTATAAATCATGAATTACTTTATAAGAATAGCAAAAAACAAACAAGGAATATAAAAAAACAAACAAAAAAAAACAAACGCACAAACTTTGAAACAGTACGCTCTCTCTCTCTTTGATATAGATATATATTATATATATATGCACACACATACACACACACATATATTATTATAGGGTCATGTATATTATATATATATATATATATATATATATATATATATATAT
>JAUYWG010000018.1:1322897-1336237 GCA_034779775.1 Enteromius afrohamiltoni | reverse complement strand
TATATATGTATGTATGTATATTGCATATTTATAGCTAAAATATTGTAATAAAGACTATTTGACCCCCCTGTTCTAAATCTACATTACACCTATTGAGTAATATTCAAGTTTATAGACTAATAATTAGTATAACTAGTAACTAGTTACTAAACTGCCACTAGGCTAAACTGCCACTGTTTTTAAAATGACTAATTAATTGTAAATAATGGCTAATGTGCCCTTAATATGTTTTATATTATATTATATTAACTGCTGCATAATTATGAACAATTACTAGTTTATTTGTGCTTAACTAACGCATAATTCGGGCCCTTACAATGTTAGGTTAATCATTACTTACTAGTGTGTTTTTGATCAACTAATTATTAATTAATGCTTAACTAATGCATTATTGTGGACTCTTAAAATAAAGTGTTACCGAAAAAAATAAGGAACATAGTTATTTAAATAAAAAAAAACATTCGATTCAAACTAAATTTCAAATGCAATGCAGGGAATTCTAGGAATGAGATAGTGAGTGCCTATTCACAATTAATTTGTGATTTTATGTTTTAGATAATGCTATACATTTTTAAACATGCCAAAAGTGCACCACATGCAGGTTTCAGAGGTTTACTTCTAGTTAGGACCCTGCAGGGCCCTCAAGAGCTCTGACACAATTTGAATACTGAGAACTATTATTACCTATACATTTTAAATTGTGTTAAATTATGAATAATGTAGAGTGATTTAAAAAAAAAATACATTTATAATTTATTGTACTGTTCTCTAATGGTTCTGTTTTTTCCATAAGTTCCATAAAATATTCTCTTACCATGAAAACAAACTTGCTGGGGTGTTGGAATATACACTAGAAAACCAGGCAGTAGACTGCAATTTCATGTATCATAATAATTCCAGCTATTGCATCTCTGAAGTCATCAGCAGTTCAGCCTCTTGCATTGTCTTCCTGGAATACACACTGCCAAATTAATATGATCAGTTAGCAATGAATTGGAAATGTTCTTTATGAATTGTGTGATAATGAAAATGGTATAGGAAATAAGAGTCTTTTAGAACACTGCTGAAACTGTTATCTCCTGCTGAGTTGATTTAATAAGAATGGAGGATGGTGTGATGGTTAATCTGTCTAAAAGCAACCACACTTTCAGAAAAATACATCTCTTTCCTCATATCTTTGGTGTAAAATGAAAATCATGTTGATCTGAAGCCATAAAGGGAGAGAGGGAAAACAACAGGTATTATTATTTGCTGTAAAAGTAGTTTCCGATGGATTTTATCTTACAAATAACACTGACTTGTGGAGGTTTGACAAGAGACATTCATGACAAAATGTGAGGATCCCAGAGGCCTGAGACATAAGTGGAAAGTGGGAAGAAATTAGGGATGTACCATTGTAAAGCACTACAGCTATACAAGGCACTAATGCTCTCCTTTTCATCTCTTCACAAAAAATGAATCTCACCACAATGACAATGAAAACCTGATATTGGTATGAAACAAGAATTTTAAAACAATTATTTCTTTTCACACTGATGTCTTTTAGGCACTATTTATCTATGAAGTAATAATTTTAATCAGTTTATCTAATGGATGTATCAGATACACTACATTTAATGGAAGAATACTGCTGTGTGTATATATATATATATATATATATATATATATATATGGAGATTTTTTATTACTGCTCAAATGCTAGAGAAGGAACACAGCATAAACACAGCTCTCATTACCCAACTTGAAAATTAGCATATTCATGTGAGAAATACAAAAGCCATTTTATAATCAAGGTTTAACAATATGGATGTACTCTGAGTAGCTTTTGAAAAAAAAACTAAAATCACAAAAGACAACGTGAACTTCTTTTATTTAGTTTCCTGTAGACATACTGTAATTTTAATTTAAAAAATAATTGTTTCTATGATATATTTTTTGTATGAATATTACAATTTGAAAAAAATAAATAAATAAAATGTAGTGTTAAAAATTAATGGCAATGCTTTCATCTGTTAACTGTGATAGTTAACATTAACAATAAACAAAACTTCTACAGCATTTATTAAACTTAGTTCAAGTTATTTTCTACATTTACTTTTTTAAAAGTGTCCGATCTCATTAAATAAAGACCCATTATTAGGCCATTTATTTAACCCCCTTTCTTGCTCTAAACCCTTTACAGCTTTACTGTAAGTTTATATATTTATCATCTGTTTTTTCACTTTGCTCATGCCCGGTACAGTAAAGAACAGGAATGAAGAACTGAGTGACAGTTGACCATTTAACCTCAGTATATGAAAGCTTCTCTGCTGATATCGCAAGATGCATTTTCCATCGCAGTTGCACAGTGCTCCACTCAGAGCACGTCTCAGATATGATATTGCGAGGTAATGCCATGATAACGCAAGAGCTGAAAGACCCTTATGATAGCACTTGGTTAGTTGGTAGAGTCAGTCACATCACAGCTCAAGTGAATAGAAAGATGCTGCAGGTGTCAGATCTCAAGAGAACATGACTGACAGGTAATTGTCAGGAAAAACAGCAGAACTGCAAACAAACAGAATTGCTATTTTATATATATATATATATATATATATATATATATGTGTGTATGTATATATATATAAAATATATATAATATGCAGTTAGGCATATCAGAGTCAGTTTAAGTCAGTTTTAATTTATTTTGCCTGCAGAGGCATGAAAAAGCTAGGGTGGCCAAGAAAGCTCAATGCACTGCAAACTTAAGAAAACACATGCGTTTTTTGTGAGTTTTTTGTGTTTATTTTAACAACCTGATCATACGGTCTTTTGGATATTATTAGACTAGCCTGACGAATTACACACTTAACTATGAAACATTATTTTAATGCTATGTTAGCTAGAGTTACTCTCAGATGGGTTTGTCACTTTTTGAGGTCCCCCTTAAACATTTCCGTTGAGGTCCGTGCTATTTGCAGCGCGCTTCTGTGTTTGCAGCACATTTCTTTGTTTGCAGTGTGTTTCTATGTTTGTGGCGTGTTCATTTTTTCTGTTTGCATGTGTTTTCTAAAGTTTGCAGTGCGTTGAGCTCACTCAGTCACCGTAAAAAGCAGTTTTATGCCAGTTCTGTGAACGTGAGGGCAATTTTTGTGAAGACCAGAGGTTAAAGATCTCATCAGGAATTTGAGTCTGGTCCTGAGATGGAGGATGAAGATCCATGCAACAAAATCTTTTTTATTTTACCCATGTAAGGATAATGATGTCCTATGTCTTTGACCATTATCTTGGATATTTGCCCAATATGGACAATCTCTCTCCTGATTTGGGATTCTCAGTATGTGTCAATGTCCTGTGGCAAAGTCTGTTGGATCTGCTTGCATCAGGCAGGCACCAGGGTATCATGGGCCAATTTGTGACTTCCTGTTGTCTTGAGGCCTCTTTGTGGAATTCAGCTCATCATGTTTCAAAGTTCCAATCAAATCTTAAATGGGTCATCCGGTGCCACATGCACTTTTACAAGCTGTTTGGACTGAATGTGTGTTGGGAGTGTGTGTACACAACCACCCTACAATGTTAAAGATCCACAAGTATTTTTATTAAATTAAAAGAATACTAAGTTGCCCAGTCTGAAATCAAGCCATTCTCAAATGCATGTCAGTGTGGCGTCACACCAACAGAGGCCACTCCCACAATAGTTGATTGAGCAGGCTGAACTGCTGTCTTACCTCAGACCCGCCCTGAGTGAGCTGTCATCAGGCCGAGATGCAGAGACAAGCAAGACTCCTAAGCGATGGAGGTGTTTTGTTGTTGAATTGTTTTAATGAACATAGCAGTAGTAATTTACCCCCAACATCAGAGAGACTGAAGACACAGAGGAGTAATGTTATGTATAGTTCTGAAGGGAAACGTGCCCTTGATCAACCAAAATGCGTTTTAGTTCGCGTGAATCATTCATGATCAAGCCTCACCTACAGAAGCAGAGAGTATAATGTCTTTTAATGAATCTTTGCAAATCGCCTTTCCTAATAATGTGCTAATTAGCAAGTTTCACTATGAATACGGCTAAACAAAGATCCTCCAAAGGAGTGCCTCGGAAAAGAGGGGCGAGGTCAGTGGAGCTTGTGAAGATTTAAAGGGGAAGTACACAGAACAGAGTGATTTCTAAAGAGCTGTTTTTGACAGGGTAAAATTAGAAATTTTAAAGCAATCTATTTAACAAACTATCCATTAAAACCCTAAAGAATCATATTAGCTTGTGGAAAAATTGGCTTTGTATGACTCCTTTAAGTGTCTGATTCACTCTTTTTCACATTGTTTCCTTTAATGAATTCCTAATTTGCTACTAAAGTTAGTTGTTTAGTTTAGGTATTGTGATTAAGGATGTAGAAAAAGGTCATGTAGAAAAAGGCATTAATATTTGCATAATTACTACTAATAAGTGGCTGATATTCTAGTAATATGCATGCTAATACATAAGTAACTAGTCAAGAGACCTTAAAATAAAGTGTTGCCAAAATTACTTATTAATTACAAAATGTCCTACATGGATATAAACATAAACTGAATAAAGTCAGCTGGAGACACTTTGGGTTCATTCCAAACATGGTGAAACAGCATTTAGGTTTTATGCCAACAAATGCAGCTGGAACCAGTTTCCAGAAGACCTCATATGTGCCCCAACTGCAACTATGTTAAAAAAAAGGATTGCCCTGTAAAAATTATTTTTGTGATCTGATTTTAAAATATACTTAATTAAAATGAGTGAAAAGATATTCAGTATCTCTGCCGTCTTAGTGCATGCCGTCTTCATAGCACACTGCACCACTGTGTTTAGCTTACCTCCATTTTTTTCTTAGGATCCAAACAGAACATTTACACTTTATTTTGATGGTCCGCTTTAGATATTCTACTAACCAGGCACGTGCACAGGTAGGGATCAACCTGTGCAGAACACATGCCCTTTTTGTTATTACACTCAGAAGTGCCTTTTTGGGGGGTTTATAAATCAATGCTATTGGTAACCCTTCACATCTGTTTGTCTTTTAAACAAATATTTAACCAATTAAAGGCATTAAAAAGTATATCTCCTAGAACCGCTCAAACTTCACAACTCTGCCCACTGAGAGCCGCAAACTTACGTTTCAGCACATCAGTCAGAGTCATAGCAGAAGCAGATGAGCGTCTTCATCTTGTAATGGTAAAATATCTTGTTGGGGATATCTATCATGGGGATTGGGGGACTGCAAGTTGACATGTACTGTAGTTGCAAAGTTACTGTTAGTAGAATGTCTAAAGTGGACTATCAAAATGAAGTGTTCCGGATATGAAAAAACTGTGGTGTTTTCCCTTTAAGAGTGGAGTTTGTTGTTAGGTAATGCATGGATACTTAATTTATGTTTATAGAAATTGCTCCACTCAATCAGCAAAAAAATTATAATAATAATTTCACAGGAATTAACAGGAATTTCATTGTGGTTCATTGCAAACATTTGCTAAATATTGATAGTCTTTACTCAACATATGGGATCATGCAATCTACCTAAAATAATAAATAAGTGTAAATTGTTTCCTCTATTGTATTGACTAGATTCAGTTTGCATTACAAACTGGTGTTTTCTCTAAATACTGCACTTTTATTTATTTTATAAATAAAAAAAAAATATTTCATAATGTTAATGCATGTATACCTCATCTCTCTCTTTTTAATTCATTTTAAATGAACATTTCATTTCTTCCTCATTTATTTTGCATTGCAGAGAGAACATTTCTTAACCCCTGCAGCATTGCTTGATAGTACTTAGCTGTGCTAATGAATGCCATCTTCCACTGGTTCCTCTCACAAATCAGATATTCAGAATAAGATATGTGTTATGTGACTAATTTTATACCCTGGCTTCTCATACTCACTCTAATAGAGCCAGCACATGAGGAAGAGATAATGGTTTAAACTCCGAAAGGCCTCAAACATCTGTGCTTGTTTTTCAAAAGATTTACCCAAGATCCTCACGTTGTTTCCTAGGAAAATGCAGCATTACAGCATTTGTGTGAGGTAATTGGTTGTTATTAAGCACCGCAGTGAAACTGTAATATTGATGGGGAATTGGCTTTCATGGTTTTTGAGCTTTCGATATCTGCAGGTATACAGGGAGCTGCAATGCAATTAGTATAAACATGAATTTTAACATTCAGTAATACTGCTACAGTTTTCCAGGAGGCCAGTTTGTGATAGTAATACACAGAAAGACTGTTTAGGGAGGGAATAATTAAAAGGGAGATGGAATAATCTGAGGTCAAATTGTTATTGCAGCATCACATTTTTCCCTAACTGCTGGCTTGATTACTTGAAGATTAGTGATGGCTGACAGAATTTTGTTTTTTTTTTGTTCCAATTCAAATCACAGAAATTCCCTAACTGGGGACAATGCTGGAGAAAAAGGATCATTACACTCAAAATAGCTAAATAATATGTTTATTTTCTATTACAGGGGAAAAAAAGCGTGCTTTAAAAGACAACAGCTGAGAATGTCCAGGATATCTATTCCTACTTTGTCTTTAGAGCTAAAGATATACAGTCAATTTACATTTCTTCGATAGAGTCTAGTGTAGGCCTTGGGTCAGAAAGTGCAATTGTCTTTACATTGACAGCCCTAGGGTAATGTGTTTAGATAAGATTATCAATATAAATGAATAGGGAATATATCGAGCTAGCTCTGCTTGAAGAGATTTGTTTAAATCATTTCAAACAGATTGCTGATTCTGGACTCCAATGGGCCCACACATGACAAAGTCCTCTGTAATGCAGCATAGTCTTAGACAGGATTAGGATCTATGTTCAGACTAGTGGTGTTGAGATCTTAACGCTTTAACGCCAGTCCATGCAGGCCAAAAGCAGAAGCATATGAAAGGCCTTATTTTTAGTGTATCTGCCACAGTTTCAAACCACAAACTCTCCCTATTTGTTTATTTCTGTTCTGTACACAGACGTAATGAAAACTGGGCTGTCACTCCTGTAAATAACCCAACTCATTGAGTACAGAACAGGCTTCGACACTCAGAAGAGGAGTGACAACTGCATTTACCTCTTATGTGCGCATGGCCTTTGTTTATAAACAATTCTTGTCAAAATGTATTGGACACTGAATAAATGAACCAGGAGGCATGTGAAGTCATTGTGCTCAAGCCAGATTTGATGAAATTCATTCATTGTTCAGGTGCAGTCCCTGGAGTTACTGAAATGTTTCTTTTTTGTTACTGAAATGGACTCCGGCGGATGAATGATTTTGTTTAATGCGTTTTATGTCAGCTCTAACATCAGCTGTTTGGATTTGCTCGCTACTATTCAGCTAACATTTGACCTTGTTGTCTGTTTCGCTGCGTAGCTGTAAAGCCTGAAGGTGCGCAGACACCTACTGTATTGACTACTTTTCTTGTGTGGCTGTCCATGAAATCCCATAGCATTGTATTGAATTTTTTTTTTAATATTTGCCACTGATATAGTGGAGAGCCAAGGCTTGTCCAATCTGCCTTATAAGAACCAGCATAAGTTTTACTTACATTTCTGCTTATAACTTTGAACTAAAAATTTAAGTATTCTTTCTTGGTCGTGTTAGGTTTGATCCATTCCTCAGATAAGGCAACTTTATCTTCTTCTTTTTTCCTAATAATTTTTTTATTTATTCAGTTGGTTACACTTTATATTAGGTGGCCTTAACTGCTATGTACTTATACCAAAAAATAATTACAATATACTTACTGTGGCCGTATTGTATTGAAATTTGCATTTGCTGCTATTGAGGTGTGATATGGGTAAGATCAGGGATAGGTTTAGTGGTATTGGTTGGTTTAAGGGTGGGTTAAGGTGTAACTGATGTGTCAATAGTGTAATATACAGTAAGTACAAAAATGTATTACAAATGTAATTTCATTAGGTATTTTTTTTAAATATAAGTACAGTGTAAAAACACGTATCTACACAAAAAGTGCATTGTACCAAATTATAAATTTAAATGTAAGCACATAGTAGTTAAGGCCACCTCATATAAAGTGGGACCATTCAGTTTATTCTACATTTTATGTGGTCGGTCAATCAGCAAACAATATTCCAAAAGGGGCAAAAACCAGAATAATATTCGTAGGCAAGGCGGAGGTCGGTACACTCAAAATCAGGCAGACAATAAACACAAATTGAAAATGCTTAGTAAGAGGGAACACATTCAATACGCAGCGATTAGACTTACAAACATGAACACTTTAAAGGCGAGATAAGAGGGTTCACGAGGTGAGAGCTAATCAATTGCCAAGGAAACTAACATGACACAAACACAAGAGAAGCATGGCATAGTTGGAGACAGCATTCATAATATGACCACATAACACTAAACAATAGGGATGTAACGGTATCAAAACTAATTAAGAGGCTCAAAAAAAAAAGTGCCAGAAGTGTTTATTAAACAGTTTACATGAACACTGAACATATCAATAACACACACATTACCCATCTATCTGTAAACTTTGAAACAGGAACTTCAATATCAATTTACATATTCAATACGTCAGTGCCTCATTTTATCTTGCTTCTCTGTGGTCAGATAATGTTATTCAATGCACCCTTATTCTCAATATAACAGTTTTCACTGATATTTTTAATGGTTTCTGTTGTATGTGTTGTTGTATTCTGTTTCTGAATATGAAATAGTAACTGAAATGCACGCTATTATAAGGCCTACTGAACTAGCTCTACCTTACAAGATGTTAATCTAGATAAAAAACCTTATTTATAATCGTTTATAATTATATAAATTATATTTATAATTCATAATAATGAAACCAAGTACACATAAGATACAGACAATGGTTATGCTGTGATTTTGGCTCTATTTGCATGTAAAATAGAGTTCGAAGCAACATAATATGTATTTTAACTGAAAGCCCTGCTCCTCTCAGCCACTCGCTGAACAGAACAGACGCAGAGAGAGGTGTGTGCGCATGCTGAGAAAACGAGCTTGAGCTCACGCGACAGTACCGGAGACTTGCTGAGGTTTGTCCAAGAAGTCTCTAGATTTGACGCTAGTCGCTTTTAGGGAGAAATGTCGCCAAGGAGGTCTGTCGCTAAATATAGAGACAAAGTCGCTAAGTTGGCAACACTGATCTGTAGCTACAACAGACCGCAAAGAATGATAGGCACGCTTGGGCTGATGGGAATTGTAGTTCCTGCTGCCTCCCGTTCGCTCTATTCGGTTGAGCAAACCTTTCTCAGAAGACCTATCGTTTTATCGATTCATGCGACCACGGTAGTATGGAAAAAATTTATATTGTGGTACGACGGTATTTACAATACCGTTACATCTCTACTAAACAAGGGAACCATACATGGAAAACATAACAAACGCTTACGGTTTCGCTACGTTTCTGGATATGGGATCATTTCAGTTGTATTGCTGTCTATAGAGGGTCAGATGGGTCTCTGATATCATAAAAAAAATGGTCAGAGGACAATTTTGTGAATCATTAATGTTCCATTGATTTTGTTTTGGTATAATACCAACACTTTGTTGGATTTGTGCTGTTTAAAGAAAATCTGACCATTGAAATATGCCTCTAAGATCCTAAAATCCTGCTTTTTTCAGCAGTTCATCTTCTGCTTATTGTCATTTCCCAGCTCATGTTGTTAACAGATTTTTGGTATTGGACAAGACGGAAATCTTCTGAAAGGATCTGCTAAAGAGAATTGTTTAAATATTCCAGGCTTGGTGATTAAATGCTCATTAATGTTGTGCAGCTGGTCCAAAATCATAATTCTACCATCCACTGATTCTCTGCGGATTGGTTAAATTATAAAATGATCTGTGCCATACTGTGTCTTTTCCCACGATTGCTGCTTGCAGCTATATTTTCCAATTTTATTATGCCTCCTGAAAGTAGAACCATTTTCTATATTCATAGTTTTTAAGCCCACGGCATCTATTGTTGCAGCATGACCTGGATTTGTTATGGTAAGTCTAGAAGCACATACACCATGAGTCCGGCTAGAAAATTGATGAGGTCAAAGGTAAAGATAAGGTAAAGAATAAGTATATATCTGCGTGACACAATACAGCATGTTGATCATGTCAGGCATAGAACAGAACAAAATGCAGAACAAAATAACTCAGCCGGAGAAGGTCATAACACATGCATCTCTATGAAACAAATGATACAAAGGAAGGGTTTTCATCTTTTATTAGCAAAATTATGCATGAACATTACCCTCCATCACTCATTATTTCATACCTCAGCTCCAGTATTAAGTTCCCCTCTGGTCTAATAAATACAGTGTCAGTGTACCCCTAAACAGATCCATAAACAGATTCATTACTACTACAGCAATGCAAAAATTCAGTGCAACCACTGTATGCATTGGTCAGTCCACAGATGACTCCATCCCTAGTTTAGTAGATTTTATTTCCACCTGAAACGATATTGCATAATTTTAAGATTAAATGTTTTTGTTGTTGTTTTACGCATATACTTTTACATAATCATACAATTACACTAATAATAGCATAAAACATGCTGTACATAATAAATACAAAAAATAGGGATGCCACTGCAGAGTTTTTGAAAGTGTCTGAGGACCATCATCCTAGAGTCTGGATCTGATTGGGGGCGAGGCCTCTTTCTGCGGCTGAAGTAGCGGCTCCAATCTGAAAGGACTGGGAAGGTCTGGGGAAAATCCTGATATTGAGAGAATATATTTAAGGTGCTTTTGGAACCAAAACCTGGATGCAGGTTGGTTAAGCTTGTCTGTAAAAAGAGGCTCTAAAGGGGAGGCAGCGAACAAGCTTCTGTATGCTAGGGAGGCTCTTAAAGTTTGGTATGGTTTGGTAGGGGACTGTAATTTTAAGATGTAAACATAATGTCCTCTCCTGAGCTGGTCAGTTTTGCTATGCTTAATGAAGAAGGTTCTGGTTTCGTGGTTGACAATTGAGAGGTCGGAAATGGTGGGGTGGATCGAAGGATTGAAAGGGAAGTTGGTGGTAAATTCGGCCACTCTTAGAAAGCCAAAAAACGCTAGGGTAAGCATAGCATCTAAAGTACGATCTATAAGAGGATTGCTGTAGCTTCGGTGGAGATGTAAAGGGTAAGGATCTCCATTGTTAGGGGAAGCCTTTGGTCGAGACGAGGGGGGTTTTCTCTTTGGATACCTTTTATGATGAGGTTGGTTTGGGCGTTAGTGATCGCAGGGGATGTGGAGCCAGGTAGGAGTTTATGAAAATATTGGATTCTGCTAAGCTATCCCTTAATGCTGTTGACATCTGAGTGCATTAAGGTAGAAAATGAAGGTAATGGTAAGGAAGGAGAGATCGGTGGAAGGGAAAGTTGTAGCTTAGATGGAAAATCTTGAAGGCTTTCCAAGCGGTGAGGTAGGATTGTAGGGTTCTCGTAGAGGTGTCTTAAGGGGTGGTTCAGGGGAATATTAGCTGCAAATAGAGAGGTACTGGGGTCAGCAGGGGTTCGGCATCTGGCGCCAGCCTCCTGAATTTCTGAAAAAGAAAGCGAGACAGGGAGTCAGCGATTGTATTATCTTTTCCAAGGATATGCTTGGCAGTAAGAACGAACTGATTGAGAGCAGAAATCTGGACTAGGCATCTGAGGAGAGGCATGAATGAGGTAGGGGAATGAGAGCTGTGCTTATTAATGCAGTGAACTGTGGAATCATTGTCACAATAGACGACTATGCAGGAGGCGGCCCATTTTTTACCCCAAAGAGCGAAAGCGACAACTATGGGGTATAGTTCGAAAAAGGGCACTGGAGGCCTGGCGATGCAGGGTTTGGGCTAGTTCAGAGGGCCATGGGGAGGCATACCATCAGTTACGATAAAAGCCACCAAAGCCTATGGAGGGGGCGGCGTCAGTGAATAATTGGATATCTACGGGGTTAGCCAGGCAGTCTTTATTAAAGAAAAAAAGAATGGCCATTCCACTGGGAAAGGAAGGAAATCCATACCTGGATTTCTCGGAGGCAGGGATCTTTTAGCATTATAGGGTCATCGAGGGAGGGGACGGAAGAAGCCGTAAGAGTTAGCTGGTGGAAAATGAGAGGTTGACCCTGGGGGATGATGCGCATGGCAAAGTTCAGGTGCCCCAAAATTGAGAGGAGTTCTCATTTGGAGCGCTGGGGTTGGGTTAGGAAATTGGTAGAAATCATGACGATTCTATCCAATTTCTCTTTGGGGACAGATGCTTCGAATTTCTAGGAGTCAAGGTTGATGGCTAGAAATTCAACGCAAGTGCTGGGGCCCAAAGTTTTTTCTTGAGCTATGGGGATTCCTAGGAGATTGAAAACTTTAAGGACGGTTGACAAATCTGCGGCAATCATGAAAGCGGAGTTATTTTTTTGATTATAGAATCCACGGTGTAGGATTTGGTGGAGGCGGATTGGAGGTTGGGGCAGATATTGGATTGGGTGGGGATACAGGAAACTCTGGGATGGAATCCTTGTGATAGACCTGATAATAGATATTAAGAAAAGTTAGGATCAGGATTGGATGATAATTCAGCAGACAAAATAGAGACACTGACAGGAGACGATAAATACTTTTTTGTGTTTTTATTGAGTGCTGAGCAAATAATTTTAGAGTGGGCCCCCCCGCAAAAGGAGCAGATGAGGAGGTATTTGCAGGTGGATCAGAGGCAGCGGTGGTTATTGAATTTGATGCAGATGGACTGATTAGAGGGGATGGGAGGGCGGGCAGCATACAGAAAGGAAGTGCAGAGGTTAACGGACTGGTGTAAAGAAAACAACCTGTCTCTGAACGTCAATAAGACAAAAGAGATGGTTGTTGACTTCAGGAGGACACGGAGCGATCACTCCCCGCTCAGCATCGACGGCTCTCTGTGGAGATTGTCAAGAGCACTAAATTCCTGGGTGTCCACCTGCAGGAGAACCTCACCTGGTCCCGCAACACCAGCTCTCTGCACAAGAAAGCCCAGAAACGCCTCTTCTTTCTGAGAAGGCTGAAGAAGGCCCAGCTTCCACCATCAATTCTCACCACCTTCTATAAAGGAACTATTGAGAGCATCCTGAGCAGCTCCTGAGTCTGGTTTGGGAATTGTGTCACATCAGACCGCAAGTCCCTACAGCGGATAGTGAGGACAGCTGAGAAGATCATCGTGTCTCTCTCCCCTCTATTGAAGACATCTTCACCACACGCTGCATCCGCAAAGCTACCAGCATTGTGGCTGACCAGACACACCCCTCACACTCACTCTTCTCCCTCCTGCCATCTGGAAAAAGGTACTGAAGCATTCGGGCACTCACATCCAGACTGTGCAACAGTTTTTACCCACACGCCATTCGTCTCCTCAACACAAAAAGA
>JAUYWG010000018.1:1240548-1262449 GCA_034779775.1 Enteromius afrohamiltoni | reverse complement strand
AGTCTAATGTTTATCAGTACATTACAGAAAATAATGAACTTCATCACAATATGCAAATTTTTTGAGAAGGACCTGTATATGACGCCACCACCATACACAGGCCAGTGCAGCCGCCGATGACTTCTTACTGCGATTGGTAATGAGTTTTTTGGTGTTAGCGCCACCTTCTGCACTGAACGCGTGACATGCTTGGGCGAACACTTTTTGGAAAGATGGCAGAGGACGTAGAGGAATTAATCCCAAGGGGGGAGTTGCCATGGCCGTACAAAAAAAGAGGTTTTGCTCAACATCTGTTTTTTGCCATGTTGGTACTGTTTGGAGTAGTTTATAATTCTACGAATGTGGTTTGTCCTGTGGTTTAGGCACTAAGGTAGCATTGATTTAAAGTTGGTTCAATTAAAAAAATTGCTTAGATATAGTAAACTACTTTTATCATGTTGCTGTAGCTTAGCTTGCTACATTTCTCAGGGTAGCAGCATTAATGTAGTTGAGCTTAATTCAATGTAGAGTAACTGATAGCTTAGCTCACTACATTTTCTAAGTAGCTTACCCAACACTGCATAAAATATACCATATACTAGGCCTCCTATTCAACCGAAAACACCCCTGGAGCTAATGTGTGTGGTGTGTGGACTGAAGCTGCAGAAATAGAGTTAAATGACAGTCATAGAGAAATGTACAGTGTAATCCACATATCTTGCGTTTTCTAGATTTGTTTGTGTTACAGTTAAGGTTACTTAAGTGAATATGTTTCAATACAGTATGAATATGAATATAATCCAAAACTAGAAGCTAAAATGGCAAAAATCTCTACATATATTTGCATGCATATATCTACATGCATATCTCCCTGGTGAGCACAGAAGATTATCATGCTAAAAGTGATAAACTTTGCTTAATTAAAATGATCTGGTAGATTTCTTGCCATGAAGGCTAACAAGAAGCTTACTGCTGCCAATAGTCCAATGTATCCCAGCAGCATAGAAAAACCAGCCACTGAGCCTATAGCACATTCATATACTATTTTAGAGCGAGTATACTGGCTGTTTTATGAGAACTGAGTTAATTTCCAACATTTAAAAACAATTTTCTTAAAAAAATAAACACCTGTTGTGTTTGAAATCTCTCCATCTCCACATGGCAAGCAGTCAAAACATCATCTGTTATCAGCCGTGTCTTTCTCATCTCACTTACATACAGAAAATCTTGGCCTCTATTAATTATTGTCATTCGCCTCATCATAGTATTTAAATTTTATTATTTAGACTGTATATCTGCATGAAGGATGACATTGACAAGCAATGTTACTTTTTTTTGTCTCAAATATATTGCTTTTTCAAATATAGCTGGTCTATATACCTAAAGATAATCTTTTAAAGATCTGTGGGTCTTACCTGCCAGGGTTTAAGGTTGGTTATATCAGCACAGCTATTCCCACTGATTGGCCCTCTCCCTTTCTCACACTGCAGCAGGTCATGAAGTGCATGTGCCAGAGCATAAACTGCCTTATAGACATTGTAGCGTGCTCTCAACCCAGAAACATCAGTGTATGGTGTGTTTGTGGTGTTCCTGTCCTGTACACATCATTTTCACTTGCTCTCCATCTTTCACTGTATCCCAAGTTTCATAATTGCACCTGAACACATTTTCCCAGAAGATCCTGAGCATATTATTTCTTGGTTCACTGTTGGGATAAGTACACAGCAAAAAGTCATAAAGCCCCTGAATCTCTCCACGTCTCACCGCAATGCCCATTGTGCCCCCCAGGAAGGGCAGTAAACGTGGAGTGTGGTATACAGGTGCAGTGGCCCATGCTTCACTCGCAATCCACAGTCTGCTTGTCATATTATTTGACATCCATCAAAGGATGAAGTGGAAAAAACAACCACCACTCTAGCTGTAGAGGACTGAATCACTCCCATTATACGCTGAATATCTCTGGGGTTTTTATCATGGGGCAAGATTTCAGAAAAAGCAACATGATTTTTTAAACAGCTGCATTTCCTTCTGGAAGGGCTGAGCTGCGTAGACACCATAGTCATCATCACTGTAGATGAGACCAACCCAGGTCCATCTAAAATGCATCAAGAGCTTAATCATAGCCCACACCTGGAAGGCATCACTGGGAATTGTTCTGAAAGAGGGTTTTTTTTTTCTGTCACTCAAACAGGAGCAGGTGGCATAGTAACCAACCTAAAATGTTAGATGGACAGAGAAGACATAAAAAAAAAAATAAAATAAAAAAATAACCTAAAGAAATAAAAAAAAAATATCAGTGCTATTATTATCTTGTTCTTGCACATGCCAATGATAAATTCATTTGTTAAAGAAACAGATCAGGGATATATATGGTTGAAAAGGACACATTTAACTAAAAAGTGCAAAAAATATGCATACTGTGTATTTGTAATCTTTTCTTTCTTTCTTACTAGACGTACTTGAAATAGTCCCAGAATGCTAGTGGAAGGAGTTGAGCTTGGATCCCCCACAATACCAACCACTGGAGGAGGGCCAGTGCAGCTGAGGTTAGAGAAGGAATTCTCAGTTCCACTAACTAGGGATATGGCTACTCAGAATGCCATTCCTAGTCTCAAGCAGTTGTCATAAAAATGGTAACCAAGAGTCACGTTAGGCAGTAGATTTGGATTCTTATTGATCTTGACTATTGCAAAAGCCATGGTCTGTGCCTGCCGGAAGCCTTCCATATCAAATCTACAAAAAACAAATGTTAAATGTTGACATAAACAGCAATTTCAATAAATATTTATTTATTTTTATCATGTTTTTGAACAACACAGAATCTGAGCAAATCTGAGGTAAAAGCCAGCAAGGAGAATATTCGTATTAATTAGTATTTTTTCCCCCTTTTTTATATTTATATTTCTTTCTCCTCATTTATAGCAGTACAATCAGTCTGGCTCCAAACTTACTGTTCGCAGTATGGTGGTTCTGGTTATGTTTTAAAGTTCAGATCTGGAAAAACTGAGAATAAATGGGGCCTCCAAGAATAACGTCTCCATCCTGGTACTAACTGTTTAACTGGAAGCACCCCTGGAGCTGACGTGTCTGATGTGAGTAATGAAGCTGCAGAAATACAGTTAAAGGACAGGCATAGAGAAATATACAGTGTGATCCCACATCTCTTACTTTTCCTAATCCACCCATCAGTTCATTCATTTATAATAAAGATTGTGTTGGGTGTTTAAAAGCAGGCGGTGCTAAATGCACTTATCTGGAAATCAGGATGTCATATAAGTTTTTCCACCCCCCAAAACACACACACACACACACACACAAGCATTCTATGTGATTTATAAGCTTGTTTCCTAGATAAGAAATGTTGTATTCCTATCTTTGTGGGGAAAATTGGTCCCCCATAAGGTGATAAATACCAGGTGCAGATGCACACACACACACACACACACCCACATAATGACAACAACAAATAACAAATAAAAAAGCTAACCATACATACATATATATATACTTATCCAGCTCTCCTGATAGACAGTTGTTGTTTCATAATTTCCTCTAGATGTCAGGAAAGCATTGGACTTCTTCTAAGCAATACAAATAGAAACCTGCGTCAGTACCGGCCAGGGTACAGTGATATGGCTGGGTGATTGGTTTCTGGGGATGACTCGTGGCACTCGACCACATTCCTCCCTGGTGCCTTTCTTCCCGGAGGTGCATGAAGAGTTGACATAGGTCGTGGATGGCTCTTTTTTCAACCAGAAACTGCTCGTCTCCCTCCTCCATCCTCACCACCTTTGATGGTGCGCCAGATAGGGGATATGTGGACATTCCCCAGGTGGAAAGGGCGGTCGCAGTGCACTTGTGCCCGCAGAACACAGCCACTTGAAGGAATCGTCCAGCTTGCTTTCTTGTCGCCCCGATCTCTCAGGCTGGGCTCTTTAGCCTTCCCCCTGAGGAGGGCTGGGTGAAGAATCCTTTGTTGAAGTTTGTGTTTGTTCCGGCACAGGTCTAAGGTACCCTGTGGTACCCACATTCTCAATAAAAGATCAGTTTCCTTGCCCTTCAGGGCCAGGCGTGCATGGGCTGACAATGGCTGTTTTGCTGCCACCCACAGCGCCCTCTATTGCCAGCGGCCAACAAATCACGGGAAGGGTACACAATGCCTCCCCATGCCTTCTTTTTCATCCAGATGCACTGCCCACCGCTGCCCACCTCCAGACAGGTCGGTGATACTGATGGCCCCTCTCACGATGAGGCTGGATGCGTGGCTTGCGCTTTCCAGCTCATTGAGGTGGCTCATTAGGACGATCTGACTCCGATGGCAGTCCGACATGCTCCTGTCTTGCGCGTGGAGATTGTTATCCTCCTGGCAAAGGATGCAATTGAGCCGGTCCCTCCAGCCGAGATGATGGCAGGTTTTACAGTTCTTACTTCATTGGGCCAAAGAAAGGCCAATCTTGGATCTGCAAGTTTTGAAGCGGGCACTGCACAAGCTCCCATTCCATTACCAAATGCATCCAACCCCGAGATGAGTTTGCCGTGGTCGACCTGAAGGATGCGTACTTCCATGTCTTGATTTTGCCTCGACACAGACCATTTCTGCGGTTTTTGCGTTCAAGGGTCAAGCATAGCAGTACAGGGTCCTCCCCTTCAGGCCCTCTCTCTCTTTGCAGTTCTTTACAAAGGTTTCGAAGGGCACCCTTGCCCCGCTATGGCAAGTGGACATCAGAATCCTCAACTATTTTGACGACAGGCTCATCATGGCCCAGTCACGATAGCAGTTGTGTTATCACAGGGATCTGGTGCTTCAGCATCTGAGCCAGTTGGGGCTTCTCCCCTGTGCAGAAACACAGCTGTTACACTGATATGAGAAAACTTCAGCACTGGCTGCACTCCCAGGTCCTGAGATGGGCATGTCACCATGGGGCACTCTGGGTGACTATAACACCGACATGTGGCCGCACAGTCAGTTCCTGGACTGGGTGCCCTTAGGACAAGTGTCTCAGCATGGTGCCATCACGATAGCTGCCTCCATTACAGGCTGGGGTGCTACATGCAAATGCCAGGCAGCCTTGGGGCTTTGGACAGGACATTGTATTCTTTGGCATTTCAATTGTCTAGAGCTGCTGGCAGTGCATCTGGCCCATGGCGATTCCTGCTGCAGGGCAAGAACGTGTTCGCCCGTCATCTCCTCTGGAGCCAACCTGTTCCGGGAGCGGACCTGGTTTTCAAAACTCGTGCTCCTTGTGATAGCCCCTCCCTGGCGCATACCTCTGAGGAAGGACCTCCTCTCTCAGGGATATGGCACCCCATGGCACCCACATCCAGATCTGTGGAACCTTTACGTGTGGCTCCTGGACGGGACGTGGCAGACTTGAGTGCTCTACCACCGGCGGTGGTGGACACTATCACTCAGGCCAAAGCCTTCTCTGCTTGCTAATTGGTGTTCTTCTCGCAGACACAAACATGCATGATTGGAGTAGTGCTTTTCATTCCTGCAAGAGAAGTTGGAGCACAGGCTGTTGCCCTCTACTTTGAAAGTGTATGTGGCTGCTATCGCAGCTCATCACGATGCAGTGAGTGAACGGTCAGCAGCTCTTTTTCTGTTAGGGAGGGAGAAGGCTGTCTCCAAGCAGAGGTTGGCCCACTGGATAGTGGAAGCCTTTGGCGTACCAGGCCCAAGGCGAGTATGCCCCCTGTACAACACTGAATACTTTTGCGCTATACTACAGTGTTTGCGTTGAGCTGGTGTCTTCTTGTCTGTTGCAGAACAGACAGGTAGCACTGGCCGGTGTCTTCCTTGCTGCGCCATCCAGGACGCAAAATCCACTTGCCAATTTTCATTGGCCTTTTCTCTTAATCAGGTGAATCAAGGCTCTGAACAAGACCCCAGTCTGTCATCACTACATAACGTCTCCGTTTCTTCCATCAGGGAATATGGGGTTACCTACATAACCAAGACATTTTCCATTCTATGGCTCCTTTCAAATGGCTGAGACAAGCCCAAATAAACGTGGATTTTAATTTCTCTCACAGATCAAATCAGCATTTTCTAATCCTTGTCCTTGCTCCCCTCACATAAGAGGTTTGATCAATTTAACTGTAAAGACTGGGATTGTGAACCGCTGGATTAAATAAAGCAGAACTATACTCCTGTCTTCTAATCTCTCTCCTTTAGCATCCATCTCATGTTCATGAGAGAACAAAGCCCACAGGCCCCGACTTTTTACAGTACTCCTGCGCAGTGTCGGGTTCTGCGTCTGCATCTCACTGCCACAGGCCCTCAGCAAGCCTGTAGAAATCTCAATTCAGGAGCACCTAGATCAGACTGAAAGACTATAACTGCTATAACTACTATAACTATAGTTGTAACAAAAGCTGGTGTTTCTGGGTTCATAGTACCATCCACAGGGGAATGAGTAGGCTAGGCTATTGATCCTGCATTAACACTTAAATGCATACCTAGGAATCTTTAGCGAACCAGGACATACAACGGAAACTTAAGACCTGAGTACAGAGCGCCACTGTCCAAATGCAGTGTGTGCCTGTGTGTAATAATAAAAGAACATGTTGTGTTTTCATTTACAAATGACACTACAGCAATGATTCAATCAACAATGAAACAGTAGGCAGTAGGCAATAATAATTATAATTATTAATTCACAGAAATAAAATAAAATTAAAAATGTTAAATTCAACCTTTAAACTGCATTTCCAATAGGCTATAAACTCCAGCATAATCTTATTGTCATGTCGATTTTAGTAGGCTTATTTACGAAACTAGTCAGAACGTTATGTAAAGAGATGAAAGGAAAAGCAAATATAAAATATAATAATAGGCTAATAATAATGATGGTGATGATAATAATGATGATATAATAATCATAATAATATACAAATATTTCAAAACAATAAAATAAAATCAGTAAATGGACACAGTTAGCAAGATGGTGGGATGCATACAAATGTTTACTTGTAGACGTATTTTATTTTATGTTCTTTATGTAACATTTATTTATAATTGGAATAAACTTAATTGGAATGCTGTTTACATCATGTGCAGTCTGTGTAGTTTCTATAATGATGAATATAAGAATTTCTCACTTCAAAATAAAATATTAATTTATGTATATATATATATATATATATATATATATATATATACAGCTCTGGAAAAAAGATAAGAGACCACTGCAATTTACTCCTAAATCAGTATCTCTGTATGACAAGACCAGTCTTTGTTAAATTTCTACACAAACATAATTAATTCTGTTTATTGAGGTACTTATTTGGTGAGCACCTGTCACGTTCTATGTCTGTTTAGTTCTGTTTAAAGTCTGCGTTTTTGTATTCTTAGTTTAGTTTCATTTTCATGTCTCCCTGTTTTAGTTTAGTTTTGGTTTCCTTCCTGTTTTGGTTTTCGTTTTTTGTCATGCCCATATTTGGTGTTTCCTATCTAGATGTGATTATTAGTTGATTATGCTCCACCTGTGTCTCCCCAGCTGTCTTCTCTTTAGTTCATTAGCCCCTGTGTTTAAATGCCATGTCTTTTGAGTTCAGTTTTGTCTGTCAATGAATGTGTTAGGTGTTGTGAAATCCCTTTGTGCTTGAATGATTAAATAACTACTATTTTCGTGAACTCTACGATCTCCTGTGTTCTCATTCAATCCAAATTAAAGTATAAAAAGCACTGCTGAAATCAACACTATCCTCTTGCAGTGTGACCAGCTGAATGCTAGAAGTCTTTCAAAAGTAATTAGAAATTTAAAAGTAAACACTAACTAAAACTGATTTTTCTGCAGTGGTCTCTTTTTTTTTTCCAGAGCTGTATATACTGTATATATATTTATAAAATAGATTTGTAAACAGAGTGTTAATAATATGGTCTAAACATTCTTGCACTTAACAACATGGCTGTTGTTGTACAATGTGATGCTGCAGCTGGTAGTACAGATTTAATTGATTGCATTGTCCCAAGCTCAATTTTTCCGGCAAGCCTAATATCATGGTCTGTGATATTCTGTACACTGATCTTGACCACTGAAGGACTTACTTTCTTGAGGGTTACTAGGGTCTCCAGAGGTTCCAGACCATCTGGATACTGTGGATTTACATGTTGTTCGAACAAGAAAACGGTTTCTTGCTTCATATAAGGCACTTTCACCTGACATGCTATGTGAGCTGTTTGAGGAATTCTTCCATCTTGTGTTGGGGGAGAGCAGCGCGCGCATGTATGATGGACACAAAAAGACAACAGATGTGGTTGAAATGAAAAAAATCCGGAACGCAAGTTTGTGTTAAAAAAAACCTTATTTTCGTGGTGTGTTTGTCGTTCTCTAGGCCAGGTGTAATGCCTGCATTCTCCACCAGTGTGAACCGTGGTGCTAGAGAACACGACAAAACACAAGGGTGCAGTGAACACAAACCCCCGGAGGGTGGATTTATTGAAGTTAACAGGTGAGTAACATATTGGTGATGGTGGCGGTGTTGGTGCTCGGTGTGCTTGTAAGTGAATTCCTTTCTCTCCCAGGTCACGGTGATGAGTGCTCCAGTGAGGTGATCCGGGCTCTTCGCTCACGGCGTATCGTCTGCAAGAGGAAAGACATTCAGGTAAGTCAATTGCCAAGTAGAATGGAGTCGTAGCTCAACACTTCCTGGTTTGGGTATCCCTTTTATCCCGGTTCCGCCGTGAGCGATTGGCCCGGATTGACGAGTTCCAGCTGCTGGTCCTTTGTTTCCAGGGCGACGCTGATCAGTGCCCGTCACAATATATATATGAAGCAATCTCCTTTAATGATTATCTGCTCTATTTCCAGATGATTTACTACACAGTATGTGTTGTACACATTAAATCAGTATTAACTAAGAATTAGCAAATATTTTTTCCTGCTTTGTCTGAACAACCCACATTTCAATACATCTTTAATCTCGGACCAACCGCCCCATCTTTTCTTAATTCTTCCATCATTTACATCCTTTGTTCCGCATATCTGCTGCAATTTATAAGTACATTCTGCTGTTTCAAGTGTCTGAAACACCTCACAAAAAACCAGTAGGATGTTTGTGATCATTTCTCAACCTAATCATCCCTGTATAAATCTGAAAAACCCAATATCATATGACTTCCAAATTACATCACATAGCATTTGTCATCCATAAAAGATCACAGTAGATCTCTTTTTTTAGAACGTCATAAAATCAGGTTACATGCCCTGCTGCTTGATAGCCCGCTGTTCAGGATGTGACATGCCCTGCTGTTCACAGAGACCACTATCTGTCCGAATGGCGTAACCTGTCCCAGGCTAAACAAATTCACAGACAGACGTTCAAAGGAAGCAAATATAAATTATATTGAGATAATTTTGATATTTATAATATTTAAATAAATAAAAAACTAGATTTAGGTAAACAAACAGGCACTACAATTAATCAGCACCATTTAATTTGATGGCAGAATTACGGTCAAGTATTTCACATGTATACATTTCAAATTAATTAAAGAGGTTTAACAAAAGTGAAGCTTACATGATGTTTTAAGAAAAAATTTATGACAGACAATTAGTTTTAAACAGTCTGACTATATACGTTTAACACATCATTTTAATTATTGCATTACAGATTAATTCTCAGTTTGTTTGTGATAAACCCAATTTTTTTTTTCTTCACTTCCAAACTATTTAAATCCAATACATTTTAAATGTATGACCGGAATCTTAGGTTTACATTTACACGGTTTAAATTGTATTTTTTCTGGATACCAAGAACAAAAAACTTTACTTTTAGGGGTTTCAGAATATGTCAGTCAAGTATTTTAAACAGCTTGACTAAATGTAATTATACATTATACTCAGTCAGCCCTCTGTCTCCCTTTCCAAGCTAGGAACTATTTTTGCATAAAAAAAATTACTAAAAATGTAATACTAAGCGCAATCACACATACATATTCATAAGTATTTACGAGCAACATACCATTAAATAAAATCGGGTAGACAATAGTAATTAAAACTACAAGCGCACACTTGTAGGCGACACATGAGGTGGGTGGAGACAAGGAGCACATGTGACAGAACATACAAGGAGTGGAAAAACACAACATACAACAAGAAGGCTGGAAGTGCAACGTAAAGTTCAACTGGCACTTCCAGCAGATCATTAAACCAACACTATACTGAGTCCCTGGTTTCTTCTTCTAGCTTACGACGCAGGAAAGCAGCAGCCTCGGCTCCGAAGAAAAAATCTGATGAGTGGTTGCACCTGTTGCCTATTTATACCGGTATGACAGGGAGTGTTTCAGGATGC
Source organism: Enteromius afrohamiltoni (assembly GCA_034779775.1). Taxonomy (NCBI): domain Eukaryota; kingdom Metazoa; phylum Chordata; class Actinopteri; order Cypriniformes; family Cyprinidae; genus Enteromius; species Enteromius afrohamiltoni. The sequence continues at coordinate 1,252,174 of JAUYWG010000018.1, read as the reverse complement.
AAATTCAGTAGCCAAATTTTATTAGCGTGAATCAGGGTTTCAAACGAGACCCCAGTCTGTCACCATGACATAACTCGTAGTGACAGACAGAAAGGGAACACATATTTTCTTGTGGCCATGAGCTTTATTTACTGAACAAACAATCCTGCATGAAAATAGCAACCTGAAGATGAAAAAAAAAAAAAAGAATAAATTATGTTTTAATTTGAATTAACCTTGCTGAAAAACAAACAAACATACAAACAAAATACAATAGAAACATTTGCAATGATTTAACTTATTTATAATGGGAGTATTGGTTTTAATTGAAACTGTAATGGGCCTTGTGGGTCTCTACTTGTAACCTGTCGCATACTGATGGCTTGTTAAAACCGCTAAATCCTAATATGTACCAAAACACACATTTTTAAAGGTTGTAATGGTTAATCATTGACGGTTTGTAACTGAATTTGTAGTGGAAACCCATTAGAAATTCTGTGATGATTTCTATTGTTTTTTTGTTTTTCAGCAGTGGAGAATGAAAAAAAAGGTGTGGGATTTAGAAATGATTATACCAGACTATAGGCCTAGACTACTATTCACAGTGTTAAATTGACCTGAAGTGGATGGAAAGATGCGCATAAATTCTAAAAATTCTTGTAGCTGCATTTTTTTTAATCGTACACAGACTGCAGAAGCACACAGGAAGTACACAGAAGACGGAGACACAAATCAATTGTTTTGCCCTTAAAAGACCCTGAATATGATTCTAATAAACCAGCTGGTAGTTGCATCTGCCTGCTATATCTTGTGTTTTATTGACAGATGGTAGGTTTAGGGGCAGGGGTTGGGTTACGTGCTCATAATATAATTGAAATAAAACTGTTTTGACAGTTTACATTAAAAAAATCACACCCCTACATATATGCAATAATGCCATTGTTTTTACTAAATGTATCTTTTAATTATGATGATGAAATAAAAAAAAATATTACGTCGGCATATTGGCACTAAGGATTTCCTATTTAAATCAATGATGCCTTGCCTTGCTCAAGGGTCTCACCTCAGTCCACCCTCAATAGCACGACTGAGGTGAGACCCTTGAGTAAGGCACTGTTCCCCCAACTGCAAATTCCTAGTATGGGAAACCATTCCTGGCCACTTGTCACGTCCTTTAAAATAAAGCAGAATCCTTTAGCATCCATCTCATCTGTCTGAGAGAACAAAGCCTGTAGGCCCCAACCTCAAGTCCTGCATCTCACTGCTACAGGTCCTCAGTGAGTCTTTAGGAATCACAGTCTATGGGCACCTAGACCAGACTGAAAGAGCACACTGAAACTCGCCAACTAGTCAGACCTTACCTTTTCCTCCTATCTCTTACCCTTTTCTCTATGAATGACTTTCAGTCCCAGGTGCACATGCTAGCAGCAAAAAATCCTCTCAGACTTTGCTATTTTGCATTTATTACTTTTTTATCATGCATATGAGAGGGGTGATGATAAAATATTACCTCACTACTAAACAAATAATATAAATGATAACTCTTAAAAAGTGCATATTAATTAAGTGATGTATTTATTTTACAGTTTAATGTTACTTCAGTAAATATATCATGTTTCAGTACAGTATGCAAAATGTAGTCATTGTATGAGTTATCTGCATGTACTGTCAGTCATTTGTTTAAATTACATACAATAAAATGTAGAATCACTTACACATATGTCTACAAGCAGGGCTTTGATTGATTGATTATTTTGAAGGTTCATACAACAGAGATATGCAGGCAGGATGTTAAACTCTTTATTTTGTTTCTCTTCCCATGATGACATTTTTAGTATTTCTCTCTGGATGTAAAAGGATGATGTAGCACTTAGGGGCAAATATGGCCACCAGTAATCCAAAACTAGAAGCTAAAATGGCAAAAATCTCTATAGCTACATAGTTCCCTGCTGAGCTAATAAACGCTGGAACAAATGCAATCCAGACAGCACAGAAGATCAACATGCTAAATGTGATGAACTTTGCTTCATTAAAATGATCTGGTAGATTTCTCGCCATAAAGGCTAACGGGCAGCTTACTACTGCCAAGAATCCAATGTATCCCAGTAGCATAGAAAAACCAGCCAATGAGCCTATAGCACATTCATATACTATTTTAGAGCGAGTATACTGGTTGTTTTTATGTGGTGTTGGAGAGGCAGTTGATAGCCAGACTGCACATATCACAATTTGAAGTGCTGTTAACACCATAACTGTGCATCTTTGCTGAACTGCTCCAAACCATTTCATCGTACCTTTACCCTCTGGTCGAGATGACTTAAATACGGCTATTACAACCATAGTCTTGACCAGGATGCTGGAGCTGCAGAGGACAAAACTTATGCCAAACACAACATGTCTTAACCGACATGTCCACAACTGTGGCTGGCCAATAAACAGCAGCACACACAGGAAACACAGTTTGAGTGACAACAGCAACAGGAAGCTGAGCTCTGAGTTATTGGCTCGTACAATGGGAGTGTTACGATGAAGAGTGAAGATGATCATCACAAGACCACAGAAGCAAGTTCCAAGCAGAGATGCAGTGGTCAGAGAGATGCCCAGTGGATACTTAAAGGACAGAAACTCTATTTCTTTTGGGACACACTGATCCTTATCTGGGTTGGACCAAAAGTCATCTGGACACACTGTGCACTGAATAGCATCTATGATTAAGTAAGAGAGAGAACTTAAAAATAAAATCCGGAAAACTGAGTAAATTTCCAAAATTTCAAACAACACTCTTCTCAGAAAAATAAACACCTGTTGTGTTTGAAATCTCTCCATCTCCGCATGACAGGCAGTCAAAACAGCAGATAGGAAGGCCCTTGCGTGTAGCTCGTCTGGTTCCTGGGGGGCAGCTCTCACTGCACACAGACCGTGGTGGCTGAAAGAGACATCATCTATTGTCAGCTGTGTCTTTCTCAACTCATTTAGATAATGAATATCTTGACCTCTAATAATTATTGTTCTTTGTCTTATCATAGTATTGATATTTTCTTAATTAGACTGTATATCTGCAGGAATGATGACATTAACAATAAATATTACATTTTTTGTCTCAGAGTTCCAATATATTGCATCATCATCCAGCGTGAGCACCATCTCTGTATTCGCTCCTTCATTTACTACACCAACTGTGTAGATCCTTATTGACCCATCAGAGCTTGGCTGCCAGTTCATCACATCATAGCTGGCCAGAGCATCTCCATTCTTATCAAATGACACATGATCCCCAAATCCTGTGGTAAATTTTACTTTCTGTAGGTAGTGAACCAGCTGTACAGTTTTTAAAGAGGTTAGATATATTTATCTGAAATAATTAGAATAAAGCAAATATATTTCTTTTTCACATACAGCTGGTCTATAGGCCTAAAGAGAATATGTAAAATACTTGTGATTCTTACCTGCCAGGGTTTCAGGTTGGTTATGTCGGCACAGCTATTCCCACTGAATGGCCCTCTCCCTTTCTCACACTGCATCAGGTCATGTAGTGCATGTGCCAGGGCATAAACTGCCTTATAGACATTATATGCAGCTCTCAACCCAGAAACATCAGTGTATGGTGATTCAGTGATGTTCAGATCCTCCTGTCCTGTACACACCTTTTTTACTTGCTCTCCATCTTTCACTATATTCCCAGTTCCATAACTACACCTGAACTGGTTTTCCCAGAAGATCTACAGCAAATTATTTCTAGGTTCACTGCTGGGACGAGTACTTAGCAAAAAGTCATGAAACCACCGGATCTCTCCATGTCTAATGGCAATGCCCAGTATGCCCCCCAGGAAGGGGAGTAAACATGGAGTGTGGTATACAGGTGCAGTGGCCCATGCTTCACTCGCAACCCACTGTCTGCCTGTCATATTCTGTGATACCACTTCATCTATCAAAGGTAAAAAAAGGAAGAAGTGGAAAAAACAACCACCACTCTAGCTGTAGAGGCCTGAATCACTCCCATTATACGCTGAATATCTCTGGGGTTTTTATCATGGGGCAAGATTTCAGAAAAGGCAACACAATTTTCAAACAGCTGCATTTCCTTCTGGAAGGACTGAGCTGCATAGATACCATAGTCATCATCACTGTAGATGAGACCAACCCAGGTCCATCCAAAATGCCTCAAGAGCTGAACCATAGCCCGCACCTGGAAGGCATCACTGGGGATTGTTCTAAAGAAAGAGGGGTATTTCTTCCTGTCACTCAAACAGGAGCAGGTAGCAAAGTAACTAACATGTAAGATGGAGAGAAAAAACAATAGAAAATTATATATATGTATATCATCAGTGCTTTTGTTATTTTTTCTTACACATGCCAATAATAAAGTAATTTCTTAAAGAAACAAATCAAGGGTATATATGGTTGAAAAAGACACAACATTTAACTGAAAAGTGCAAAAATATGCATACAGTGTATTTGTACTCTTTTCACTCCATCTTACTATAGGTACTCGAAATAGTCCCAGAATGCTGGAAATCGCAGTGGTAGGAGTTGAACTTGGATCCCCCACAATACCAACCACTGGCGGAGGGCCAGTGCAGTTGAGATTAGAGAAGGACACTTCTCTAATGTACTGAACTTCAGTAACACTGCTATACATAGGATAATGCACAAATTAAGTCCACTAATACAGGTTATATCATTAAACTTATGCTTTGGTGATAATTTCCCCCCGAACCAACATGCTCGTCAGCAACCGAACAACATGCAAACCATTCCAGCTAGCACCTGGGAAAGCACATCAGGGCTAAAAGACACTGCATTGCATGTAGACTTGGGCAATCTGTAAGGGTTGTTGTGTAATCCCGCAGTCGCTCTCTGCGTTTTACGTGCAGCAGGACAATTCTCTTCTTGCCTAACACTCCCTTTCCTTATTTTCCTAGGAGTAGGAACAGGTCTCATCGTTGGATCCTCCATCGGTAAGTGGATAGCTTCCGCCTCCAGCTCAACAGATGCTGGTGTCATTTCAAGGCTATCATCGGGTCCTGCACTGTCACCACTCCGGTCTCAGGAACAGGCTGTTCTGCACCCTCAGGTATTACAGCTGATGTTGCTTTTTCCCTAGGACACCACACTTCCTCCATTAGAACACACTCTGCCTCCAACGATGGCATCTCCGGCCCTGAATCTGAAGTCATCACATCTTGGGCAGGTGGTTTCTGACACCTTGGCTTTGGCACTGGGACTGGATTAGTGCAAATCCTGAGGTTGGATCTGTGCACCCTCTTTACTGGACCCCCTTCAATAGGCTCCACAGTGTATGTAGTATCTTGTACCTCCAACACTCTGTACACAGTGGAAGATAAGGCATCTTGGATCTTGTTTCGTCCAGATGGGCGGTGTCGTAGGTATACACATTGCCCCACATCTACAGCTGGATATATACCTTCTCCTCATGCTGGCTTGCTCTTTCTGCAGCTTTTCGTTCAGCATATTCCTTTGCTCGAACATGGGCCTCTTGGAGACGTTCTTGATGCACTTTTAACCAGTCCGGCCTATCATTTGTTACAGGCTCCTGGCCCAACAGAGCATCAACAGGCAGATGTGGCTGGATCCCGAACAACAGATAGTAAGGTGAGTATCCTGTAGATGAATGGGGCATTACATTATAGGCATAAACAAGCTTTATTATAGGCCACCTGCGCTTCTTTTCGGGAGGAAGAGACTTCAAAAGGTCATGAAGGGTTCTATTAAACCTTTCACACTGCGGATTTCCCTGGGGATGATGCGGGGTTGTGCAAGTTTTCTTGACCCCGTACAACTTGCAGAGCTCCGCAATCACAGCGCTTTCAAAGTTCCTCCCCTGGTCGGAGTGTAATCGTTGGGGGACTCCATACTTCAGGAACCATTCTTTGAGGAGGATCTTTGCGGTAGATTCAGCTTTCTGATCACGAGTGGGGAAGGCTTGACTGAACTTGGTAAACCAAAACATTTTCCCTCCCATCCGTGGCTGGTTCAAGGGTTGTATAGTCGACCGCTACCACCTCCAGCGGCCGGGAGGCCAAGAATGAAGTCCAAGGTGCCTTAATCTTTGGCTGTGGCATCTTTGCTAACACACAGCGTTGACATCGCTTCACCCACCGTTCCACATCCTCATGCATCCCTCCCCAGAAACATCTCTGCCTCAACAGACCTAAAGTTCTCTCTATCCCTTGATGTCCCATCTGATCATGGACACTTTTGAGGACTTGATCTTTCAGGCAGGTGGGTAACAACAGCTGGTGACATTCACCAGTATGGACATCATCGATTACACGGTATAAGAGACCATCCTTTTCTCTGACCTTCGGACACTGCTTCAACAGGAAACGTACTAATCTGGGCAACCGTAACCTCTCTGGCCTGGTAGGTTTCTTTTGTCGGCTCCACAGCTTCTTGAACACAGAGAGCACTGGATCTGACTCCTGAAACTGACAAAGTTCCGCTTTTGAATACCCTGGAATAGTTGGAGTGTTCTCACTCACAACATCATCATCTTCTCCAACCAAGGATGTCTGTACCTGCCAGACCTTGCTACACTCCACACCAGCGGCTATCAGGTCTGGACCCAGAGCTGTCCCTGTCTTGAGTAAGTTACAGATTGCTATGCAGCCGTCATACTCTGCATCTTCACTTCCATAGTCTGGTTCACTTGACCCTGGCCTCCTGGAAAGTGCATCAGCAGCAGTGTTGCATCGTCCAGGACGGTACTTTATTTCAAAATCAAACACAGCAAGCTGGGCCGCCCAACGCTGCCCGATGGCTCCTAGTTTGGCAGTCACGAGGTGGCACAAGGGGTTGTTATCCGTTATGATGGTAAATTTGGATCCCAGTAGATAACTTCGGAACTTCTCGGTGACCGCCCACTTAAGCGCTAACAGTTCCAGCTTCATGCTGCTGTAATTTTGATAATTTCTCTCAGCCCCTCTCAACCTCTTACTGGCATAGGCGATCACAGTCTTCCTGCCTTCTTGATGTTGATACAAGACTGCTCCCAGCCCAAGGTTGCTTGCATCAGTCTCAATCACAAAGGGAAGCGTGAAATCAGCATAGCCTAGTTTTGGTGCACTGGTGAGTTTGTGTTTGAGATTTTCAAACGCCGCCTGGCACTGAGAAGACCAAGAGCTCTTAAACACCTGAATTCCCCTGCTGGGAGTGGTCTCTCTAAGGCACGCACTCACTACATCATGCAGTGGCCCAGCTATCTGAGAGAACCCTTCGATGAATCTTCTGTAGTAGCTACAGAACCCCAAGAAGGACCTGAGTTCCTTGAGAGTGCTAGGAGCTGGCCATTCCTTCACTGCACTTATCTTATCAGGGTCTGTACTCTGAGCGGACACTTGATGGCCTAGGAATCTCACTTCTGTCTGCAGAAAATGACACTTCTCTATATTCACCTTCAGGCCAGTCTCTCTCAGCCTTCTTAGCACCGTTTCAAGGCGCACCAGATGTTACTGAAAGGTGGATGAGTACACCAACAAGTCATCTAAGTAGATGAGCACAATTTGGAAGACCAGGTCAGTCATGCTGGCCTGCATAAGCCGCTGAAATGTTGCTGGCGCGTTGCATAGCCCGAAGGGCATTTGGCGGTATTCATAAAGCCCAAAGGGTGTAGTGAAAGCTGTTTTGGGTCTGTCTCGCTCATGGGCCGCAACTTGATGGTAACCGCTAGCCAGATCTATTGTCGAGAAAACTTGTGCTCCAACCAACGCATCCAAGCTCTCATCAATGCGCGGCAATGGGAAAGCATCACGCATGGTTTTGGAGTTCAATCGCCTATAATCCACACATAGTCTCAAACTTCCATCAGCCTTGCGCACTAGGACGATGGGTGACGCGAAAGAACTTGAGCTTTCCTGTATAACACCCTTCCGGAGTAACCCTGAGATATGCTCTTTGACCTCCTCAAACTGAGTTGGTGGTATCCTGCTATATGGCTGAGAAATAGGAGTATCATCTGTCAAGTGGATCTCATGCTTTACCAGATCGGTGTATCCTAGGTCTTCGTCGCAAACTGTAAACACATCTGCATGCCTCATGAGTAGTACACCCAGCCTGGCTTGCTGTTCAGGAGTACCTCCTATATGCAGTCTACTTAACAGATTACTTAGATCCGAATCAGACATCGGCTTATCCCTCTGATCAACTCTCACCTCCTCGTGGTTGGCAAAGATGCGCTGGAATCGTACCTCGCAGGTTTCACTTCCGACACATTGACAGCGAGTGAGGACCCCTAGCCGAACTTTAGGAGGCAGCCAAACATCTCCCTGAGAAAAGTTAACCAATTGAACTGGAAACATCTTACTGCGCGGGGACACTAATGTAGGCAGGGGGATCAAACCGCCTGGTAGAGGTACACTCCCTGGCTCCAGTAGGAGCCACCCTCTGGTTTCAGTGACTTTCTTGTGTACTCGGCCGTAGACTGTGGTTACAGAGGATGCTGGTACATGGGTTTTGCCCCTACCACTAACCCTGGCGGACAGCATTGTTTCTACCAGCTCCGCTTCCTGAACATGACTGAAGGCATCCCTCCACACCGAGTCCAGCTTCCCTCCCAAAGTCATGTCAAACTCAGTCAGTGCAAATTCCCTGCATCTCTGGGTGATATTCATGCCTATGATACCAGGGAGCATGGGATCTGACTCGGCAGTGTCTCCATCTCTGACAATCAAAAACCCACACTCGGGTATAATTAGTCCCATCACCTGAATTTCCAATTCCACATAGCCCAAGTATGGCAATGGTAGCTTGTTTGCTGCAGTAATTCTAAGCCACTTAGAGGTCCTTGTCTTCTCCATGAAGGAGTTCTCTGAAGAAACTTTCGGTTATGGTACTCACATTACTTCCGGTGTCTAGTAGACATCTCACTAGAACATCCCCGATGTGAATATCAACTTCAGGGCACTTGCCCACTGCACGATCCAGGAAACGCTCTTTTGTTAATGTACTGAACTTGAGCCTTCAGACCTTCCTCGCATTGCTTGGCTCATAACAACGGAGGAGCCCCGTTTCCCTGCACCGCAGAACCTGTGTTGGCAGTGGACTGGCTTTTGTAGCTGCGAGATACAGGACACTGTCTAGCTACATGACCCACCCCATCACACCTGAAACAGATGGGTTGGCCATCATCAGTGTACTTGGGCTTGACTTTGGATTTGCCACCCTGGCTGCCGCTGGAACTGAGCTTTTGTACAGTAAGTTCACGGACTGCGTTAGTGAGTTCGCCAATAGCTTTACCCTGCTGAGTGATGATCTTTACTACCTCTTGCAAGGCCACAGCTACGTCAATCTGTGCAGCACTGACTGGACTTGACTGTTCTGGCATCTCTCCAGAGTATGTACTCACGATATTTTGATTCCTAGCCACATTTGAACCTGTCCTCCATAACCCACATCATGGCCTCTTCGCGGACCTCAAATAAGGTGGACTGAGGTTTTTCTCTGACGAGCTTGTGCAGCTCTCTTCGCAAAGCCGCATCTCGCATGCCTTCAATGAACTGATCTCTTAAAGTGAACTGAGGATCAGACACAGCGTTAGGGGACTGTTGGAGAGCAGAACGCAGAAGCTGAGAAAGAGAATGTGAAAAGTCACAGAAGTCTTCCCCCTCTAACTGTTTGCGTGCATAAAAAGCATGCAATAACTGGGGTGTAGTGCGTTTCTCCCTAAAGGCCCCCCGCAAATATTAAAACAAATCACTGGGTTGCTTGGTTCCCCCCCCCATGCGTAACTTTACTTCATCTAAAGCAGAACCTCTTAAGTGTGAAATTATGTAATCCACCTGGTCATCAGTGTTCAAACCCCTTACTCGAATTACCCGTTCAACCTCATCAATGAACTCGTCTATAGACTGACCATCTTTCACATAATCACTACTGAAGGGCACGATCTGACGTTCCCTTGGAATATACACATATGACCTACTAGCAACATTACTCATATTAGCAAGGGTTGACATTACTTGATCGTGTCTTCGGCCTAGCTCCAGTATCTGTGATTGCAGTTCTGCTACTGGATTGCCTTCATCTTCTCGACCCGCAGCACCAGCACTGTTCACGTCCGGGCTGGTTCCACCTCGAGCAGCCAGCACATCATCATCCAGATCCATGTTTGTTTGATGTCTCTAACTTGAATAGCGCAATCAAAAAAACAGTCACTGCATACCAATCGGAAAGGACGATTCCTCACAGTCTCTTTTGCCAAATATCCCAGCGGGGAAATTAACACCCTCCTGCGTTTCCAAAGGCCGGCCCCTTGCTTCCCTGCAGGCTCCCCGGGCACGCCACACTTCACGTCACCATCCTCCTTGGCAAAAGTCCTCCACCCCTCTTCACCACTGCCGTTGTCTATGCACCCCAAATTTAGCAACGGAGATCCCACTTCTGACACCAAAATCTCTGTGGCCCGGAGAATGAATTTACGACACCGGACACAGGATGAAATTTTTTAAAGGGATCTTTTACTCTCGACTGCACTTAAAGCAGCGCAGTGTTAAATGTGACAAATTAGGAAAGAAACAGAAAAATGCAAGCTTAAAAACAGCCGGCAAAACTAATAAAACAAAGTATGTGTCTCTTTTCACATTCACAATTACCCACGGCATAAACAACGGCAGTAGCCTCTCATACTGGAAAACAAACAGAAATGTAGATGTAACATCACAGATTATATGAAGAGCACATGAAAAGTAACTTACACTTCACCTTTTTTGAGTATTCTTAATACATTGCAACTCTATTACACAGTTTACCACTCAGTCAATTTCACATTTGCAAACAAACTCTAATATGACTTCAGAAATGAGTTGTTTCACACTTACAGTCAATCAGCAGCCTAGCACAGGTACAGATTCATGCTGAAACGACCTCCCTCTGTGTATTGTAAGAGGAAAATTACAAAACTGTTTCCTAACACTTGAAGAACATGACATTTTAACAATAGTTTCCTCAACCTTGTCCCACAAAACATCCATATGCATAACTAATTAACACTGTTACAATTAAATAAAGTGAACAACACTCACTTGACTGCTTTACCCCGTACTGGAATCACAAAGGGGTCTATGAAGTGCTTTTCTCCCCTCTAAATAAAATAATTATGTTTCAATAACACTGCTATACATAGGATAATGCACAAATTAAGTCCACTAATACAGGTTATATCATTAAACTTATGCTTTGGTGATAATTTCCCCCCGAACCAACATGCTCGTCAGCAACCGAAGAACATGCAAACCACACAGCCACCCAAGCCACTCCACGACTGAGAGCGAGAATATGCCTCACTGCATGTGCAAAATCCCAATAGCTTCGAGTGATCTCAATCCTCCATTACACGAGGAACATTCACCTGGCACTAATAACTCTCGCGACACTTGGAACTCTCGCAGCACTTTGTGACTTTTGCACAGCTGCGTTTCTTACAGGGCCAGCGTCACATTAAGACAACAAATAAAAAGGACATGAAAACATGCTCCATTTACAGTGCATTTAAATTTAAGAGAAATAAACCAGTCTTCCATTTAGAGCAACAACTTTTTAACCTGGTTACATTAAAATGAAAGATTGCTATCAAACAGCACACCTAGGTTCCTAACTGATGAAGAAGAACTGACAGAGCAGCCATCAAGTG
>JAUYWG010000018.1:1217627-1240448 GCA_034779775.1 Enteromius afrohamiltoni | reverse complement strand
ATATAAACACATTTTTTCTTTCTTTACTTTAGAGAAAGTTTCTGTGAATATCTGTCTTGTCAAAGGTTCCCTTTCAGTCGGTCACTCTGACGTCACGTCGGTGACCGACGAATAGGAATCTCACTTCGAGATGTCAAAACAACTCTGTGTGTATGCAAACACGCCAATGATTTTCATTGGCATACGCTGATTAGGATCAGCTGAACCCAATCGCGGTGCGAGTATAAGTAGGTCAGCCGATGTAGCCTTCATTAGTTTTCGCTTCCGAGCCGAGCAGTTCATGCGAACGTTCCTACTCTGCGAAAGGACGGAGAAAGGCTGGTGTTACGGCGTTGCAGCGATGGTGGTTCCAGTCAAGTGGCGGTAACAATTGTATTGCACTATCTGCATTGTTCTCACGGGTGGTACGTCTTTTCAAAGACGCTTCCTTCGGGATGTCATACCATCCGTGCGTTGTTGGATGTGGTCGTTACCTGGCACCGGCGGACAGTCACGAACACTGCCTAACATGCCTGGGCATTGAGAATGCTAGAGCAGCATTCGTGGATGATTCATGTTCCTCTTGTGGGAAGATGATCATCTTGGAGCTGCGGACAAGGCTTAATTACATGACCGGTAGGGAAGTCCCTATTCCTCTTCCGTGTTCTGGTGCTCGCGCTGGCCTGCTTGAATGCGTTCAAGAACAGGAAAGTGGTCCCACTGAAACAGTTTCAGAGACTCCTGGGGCATATGGCTGTGGCTTCAGCGGTAATCCCATTGGGACTGCTCCATATGACACCGCTTCAGCATTGGCTTCATGATCGAGTCCCGAGGTGGGCGTGGAGGAGTGGCTCGCTGCGGATCCAAGTGGCTTCAGGTTGTCGCCTAGCCTTGGACCTTCAGGGCCATCACATCTTGATCCGTACGGACAATATATTGACAGTTGCGTACATCAACCATCAAGGTGGTCTACGCTCCCGTTGTATGTCGCAGCTCGCCCGCCACCTCCTCTTATGGAGTTAGAAGCATCTGAGGTTGCTTCGCACCATTCACATTCCAGGTGTTTACAACCAGACGGCCAACGAGCTGTCTCGAGCCTAAGTGCTCCCTGGAGAATGGAGACTCCATCCTCTGACAGTCCAGTTAATATGGGAGCAGTTCGGTGCGGCACAGGTAGACCGGCTACGTGCCCAAGGTTCCTACCACTCCTTTTAGAAACCAGGTGGTGAGGAGACCCAACCTTACTGTTGCTGTGTCCCGTCCGAGCACTAAGATTTTACGTAGGCCGGACACAGAGCTTCAGGACCTTCGTTTGTTATGGAGGTCGGCAGAAGGGGAATGCCGTCTCTAAGCAGAGGATGGCCCACTGGATAGTGGATGCCATCACCTTGGCTTACCAGGGTCAGGGTGCGCCCTGTCCCCTCAGTGTACGCGCTCACTCAACTAGAAGTGTAGCGTCGTCCTGGGCGTTGGCACGACGCGCCTCGCTTGCTGCATTTGTTGAGCTGCAGGTGGGGCGACCCCTAACACGTTCGCTAGGTTCTATAGCCTTTGTGTTGAACCGGTTTCTTCCTGTGTTCTCACCACTAACAGAGCTGAAGAGCCGGAGTAGGACCTGTTCGGTCGGCTTTGTATTTTCTCCAGTAATCCTTATTAGTAGACACTGAGTCTTCTAATCCCCTCGGCAGTCGGATGTTGCGGAGCATATGACGCTAGGCCCTCGAGGCGATGTATCCCTGAGAACCGCTAGAGGGCTGGGAACCCCTGAGTGTTACCATGAGGATCTCAGGTGGTAGAGGTAAGATTACCTTCCCCAGTTGAGGGTTCAGTCTCCTCCTATATTCCATATGCATTTTGTCATTGTTAGTTCTGTTTTACTCTGAAAGAGAATGACTTCCGCACGTCCTTTTTGGAAGTCCCAGAGTCCAGTTACTAATAATGCGGTACTGGTCCATGTGCAGAGTGTACCTTCCTATTGATCAAACACAGGGGGTTGGTGACTCTCACATGGGGCTGGAAGGGACATTCTCTATGGCGCTTTGGTAGACATCCCTATTCGTCGGTCACCGACGTGACTTCAGAGTGACCAACTGAAAGGGAATGTCTGGGTTATGTATTGTAACCCTTGTTCCCTGAAGAAGGGAACGGAGACGTCACGTCATGTCGCCATAGGGGCTGTACCGCCGCTAGGGGCCGTGCGTAACACCGGCTTGGCTCCTCAGCGAAGCCCTAATGAACGCTAGGTTGACCTACTTATAATCTTGCCACGATTGGGTTCAGCTGATCCTAATCAGCGTATGCCAAAAAAAATCATTGGCGTGTTTGCATACACGTAGTGTTGTTTTATAGATGTAGAATAGATTCCTATTCATCGGTCACCGACATGACGTCTCCGTTCCCTTCTTCAGGGAACGAGGGTTACAATACGTAACCGAGACGTTCTTCATGGAACCATTAATGTGATCCAGGACCACTAAACCTGTCATAAGGGTCAGTTTTTGGGTTTGTGAAGATATGACAATATTTAGCCAGGATGCAACTATATACAAATCTGGAATTTGATGGTACAAAAAAAAAAAAAAAAAAAAACAGACGAAAAGAAAAATAAATTGTAAAATTGAGAAAATTGCATATGAAGTAGTGCAAATGACGTCCTTAGCACTGTAAATTATTAATAAAAAATAACTGTTATATTTAATATATTTAAGGTAGGATGTTTACAAAAAAATCTTCATAATTCACAATCTTCACTTAATGATTTTGGCATAAATTCAAAATCGATCATTGTGAGCCATGAAATGCAGTTTTGTGCTCCAGGGTCACATATTTCAGCTGAAGCTCCTGTTATTAGCAGGATTTAACTGATTAAATAACTGAATAATTAATGTGTAGATATCAATCAAGCAAGCACGCAATCGATCAATCAATCAATCAATCAATCAATTAATCAATAAATCAAGCAATCAATCAATATTTCACCTTCATTTGTAATATTTTATTTGGTGAGATAAAACTAAATGATGAGACATAAGGTTATAGCAGCATTTTCAAGTTTTGATGATGTTTGTAAATGATGTTGTGAATGTAGTTTGGTCCACAAAATAAAATTATTTTGTTTTCAAACGAACAAAACGAATTATTTTGTTTTCAAACGAACAAAACAAAACTTAATTTCTGCACAGGTAATGTATTATCAAAATAAAACAATAACATTAAATAAATTATGTTTACAGTGTTTGTTTATTGTTATTATTATTATTATTATTATTATTATTATATCTCTTTTTATTTATTAATTTTTACTTACTTGTATAGGTGATGTGTACAGGTGGTGTTGCATTCCAAAATATGTTGTTTTTCCTTGTTTTTTTATCTTTATCCTGTTTCAAGTTTCATTATTTAGATGAAATTGCTTGCCATTGGTCAGCTATCTTCATTTAAATACTGTTTTCTCTGGTAGGTAAAATTTAAAGAAATTAGGCTATGGCATACTGCAAGTCAAATTTGCAAGTCAAATCTTGTTGCTCATTATTATTATTATTATTATATCTCTTTTTATTCATTAATTTTTACTTACTTGTATAGGTGATGTGTACAGGTGGTGTTGTGTGCCAAAATATGTTGTTTTTCCTTGTTTCTTTATCCTGTTTCAAGTTTCATTATTTAGATGAAATTGCTTGCCATTGGTCAGCTATCTTCATTTATCTTAATTTCGTTTTCTCTGGTAGGTAAAAATTAAAGAAATTAGGCTATGGCATACTGCAAGTCAAATTTGCAAGTCAAATCTTGTCGCTCATTCTCTTTTTTCATACTTTGCAAAGATTTACATCACTGTGTCGCTCATCAGAAATGTAAACCCCATTCTAGTTTGTCATGGCAGAAGCAACATAATCACCATCAGCTGACAACATGAACATCCATATCACAGATCGAATCAGACAAGATATGAGAGCTTTACATTTTCCTTTAGGGCTTCCTTTGAAACTCCTGACATGTATCTGCAGAATTTTGAATGATAAGAAAAAATTAAATGAAATAAATACAAAAGGTATACCTCTATACAGAATACCTAAAACTGTTTACCTAAAAAAGCAGATGGCATGCAATAAAAAGTTAATCTGGGATCTTCAAAGACAACAAACTCGGACCCTCAGGACCAAAAACAAACCCCCCAAAGTCAAAAGTCAGTTGCCAAAGTCTTTGTTGAGCAAGTTATATTACTTGATAAGTGCAGGAGCAGAGTGGTCATCTGCACTGGTTGTCCTGGTAGAGTCGATCAGGTGTGAGTTGAAAGTGTCCTTTTGTTCTGGAGGAGCATCTGTGCCCAGTCAAGTTTTCTCTGACCTGCTTAATAATCCTCTTGCCACCTGCGTGGAAATTGTGATTTTACAGGGTCTAGATGAAAGAATAAGTTCACTGGTTGTGCTCCAATGCACAGGGGACATCTTGGCAACTTCCGAGTGATCATGTAACATTGTATCATTGATGACTTTGGTGATATTGTGGAATGAAAGAAGGGTTATGAAATGAACAAGACAATCATCTTAAAAGTGCTCGTGGTACTTATGGTCTCCATATCTCAGAGTCAAATATTTTATCATTTGGCTTTCAGATTGTTTCCTATCCCTCTATATTTTGTAATTTTGATTTTAGGATTTAGGATTTAGATTTTTGGTCTGGATGAGATAAGAGAAATAGCAAAACAGTATAACCAGCGTATTTACCGGTGGTATGCATAATCAAAATATATCACATAATTAAACATGAAGATACACAATTTCATAATTACAATCATAAAATTGCTTATATTGTTTGTTGTTAACATACATTAATTAATGTGGACCTTTTGATTTCAATCAGTTTGAATCAGTCTTGCTTTCCAGCGCTCCTGTGAAGATACGCCTCAGTCCTCCTAACTTTTTTTTCTAATTTTACTTTTTTATGTTTACCTCGTTTTAAATCTGACTCTAATTTTAAGTGATTATTAAATTTAGATTATAATCATAAATTTGAATACTGATTTTGAATAGAGTTATCTTAATTTAGATACTTGATTATTCTAGATATGTTGAATCTTCATTTGTCTGTTCATTGGAGACCCATTATGTCTGAGTCTGCCATCCCATTCCAAAATATAATGTTGCTAGTTCTAATAACTACTCAGAGATTAGGGACAATTAATTATCCCGTTTGCCAGCCAAGAACTGCTTGCCTATCGCAAAGAGATACTTTATATAATCTAGTCTTACCTAATTTGTTAATCATTAGTGACAAGCAGGAATCAAAGGTCTTGGGAAATGCGCAAACGGCTTCATTTTCCAAGCCTGCAGTATGTCATGTCCTAGTCGATACATTTATACGCATAACGGCGTCCTGCCCAGGTTAATAATCACAAATGATTTCAACATTCTAAAATGAATCAAGAAATAACATTTAATTTATTTGTCAGGTAAAATTATATCGAGCCAGTTAAACAATGTGAAATTCAAGAAGCAGAGAATCACACTGCCACATGAAAGATGTGATGGGGTGGAGGCCATTCTTGCTTACAGGAAAAGTCCTAGTGAGCTGTTTCATTCTTTCACCTTAAATACTCCAAACCAACACCCTCACAAACTTTTAAACACAAAAGACCATTTGTTTGTTAGATCTTTCCACAACCCCGGATCTGCACCTGTTTGGAATGCTCAATCTTATTGCTCCAGGGGGAGGTCACAGCCCTTTATCAGTAACCAATTTTGTGAAAATCTTTTTAACAATGTAAGTGACTACTGAGAAATTTAGACTATTGTACCACTCATCTTTAGACCTTTAAATCAACATCAAATATGACACTGAAAGAACAATATCTTCACAAAATATGACACACAATGTATAGTTCTCCTGGAAGACCTTTTTCTTAAGGAACAGCTGTGAATGCAAGAGTTTGTTGTCTTTGAAGATCCCAGGTTAACTTTTTATTGCATGCCATATGCAGCCGTGCGAGACTCCTCCACCCTATCTGCCCATGGAAGGGATCCAATTTTTTTATACATATATCAGTTTCTGTGAAGATTTATGCATCCCTACCAGGACTTTAATATTCAGTAAAACAAGCAATGGTTCACAGCAAGATTGTCCTTGGACATTTTTGTCAGTCATCAACTCCTAACTATTCCAAAAACATTAACTTTGTTCTGCTTTAACCATTTTTTGGTAAAAGGATTTGTATGCTTGGGATCATTGTCTTGTTGCATGGCCCACTTTCTCTTAAGGTTGTTCTTTACATTAACACCTGATAGTCATCCACTCTTCATTGATTTAAATAGGAATCTGCTGCACTGACCAAAAGAAAGCAATGGACTGGGACTAGGACTAGGGAAATAAGTTATGTCATGTACTACTCTTGTCTGTGAGTCATTAGGCTTACTTGCCTTCATGCAGCACTTCAAAGACCGGCTGCAATCTGACAAAAGCAATGCATTCTCGCTAGGACATTTGCCCAACTTTGATTGGCACTGCAGCCTCCTTACAATCACATGTTCTATTAAAGTTTGGCGTAAGCAAAACGAGAGCAGCCGCTGAGGTTGACGAGTTGTTCTATTAGTCACACTATAATCTTGAGTATCTTGGGTGTTTAAAAAAAAAAAAAAAACGTATAAAAGCAAATATCCCCCACATAATTAGTTAGTAGCCTGTATTCGACAAATATTGCATTTAATTCACTTTATCTGTGGCAAGAGTATGCAAACACTATAAGGGCATCCCTGTCGGTAGAAGAAAGTGAAGAACTTGATGTCTCCACTTTTAATTTCCAGCCCAATTACAAGCAGCACAATATGAATTTAAAAATAGGGCATTATTACAATTTTGAAAAACACACCATCCCGTCAACCTGTTATTTTCAAACATCACCTTCAATATATAAAACATGGAATCATAATAAACAATCCATAATTACTCTTCTAATAAAGCAATTTTTGAGCCAGAGAACACATTTTAACTGAGCAGATTATATAAAAAAAGCAGTTACTAAACAGCAGACATCATTAGAAAATTGGCCCATCATCCAAGCTATGCCCTGTTTTAAATGTGAATTTGTTTGTAAATAAATTGATTTTAGGTGGCCCATTGTAGTTCAACCTCTGAACCGTAGATAGATGATCCTGATAGTTGTGCTGATTTATCCCGCTTTTCCTGATGCTCCAGATGTCTTGTTCTGCAATCCCAACATCTTCCAGCTGCGATTATAACAATAACCAGATGTGAGCAGCACTAAAGAATGTAATGTCCTTCCCAATTATTTGCCTCACGCTACATATTCACCCTCACAATAATTGGTAATAATTTTAGAGATGCTTTATTGAACTAAATTCAATTAAATTTATCAGAAGTTTAGACAAATAAAGCAAGTCAAGTCGAGTCAAGGGTTCACCCTAAGCAAGTCAAGTCTGATAAGTTTCAAGCCAAGTCAAGTTGCAGTAAAATAAACAGAGGTTAAATTTCCGATACATGTTTATTTTTGCACAAAAAAAGATTAACTTATATACATATATTATGTATCTGTGTCAGTACTTTTGCAGCAATCTAAGGCGATTTTGAAATTATGAAGTAATGAACTGTGACATGGATGGCTGCTGTAGATCACCGCAGTGTATCTTGGATTTGAGATATTCATCATATCTGCATGGATAAAATATATCAAACCAATCAGGGAAAACTGTAAACATTAAAACAGAATTATTTTTCCTATGCACAAAGATTAATTATTTTTTTAACAATGTAAGGTAAATAAATTGTAAATACAAATTAATTTATGTATGTGCTTTAAGTTAGGTTCTAGTAGTTATATATTTTCATGTTTACATACACAGAAATGAAAATACTTATATTTACTGACAGAATGCAAGACTTAAAATTTATATGGGCTATGTGTTACGCTGGGTGTCAGGGAAGAGACGGGAAACATGCGGATCCATTCGCAAAGCTTTATTTAAATCCAGGCTCAGAGTTCTACAAGCAATGTTGGCAACAGTAAACAGGGGTAATAGAGGCAAAAGCGAAAACGTGGTCTACAGTAAGTGGCAAAGGTCGATACCAGTAAATCCAACAAGAAACACAGATGACAGAGACACAGAAAAAATGCTTACAATGATCAGCGAATGGCAAACACATGAACCAGAACTTAAAGGCATGAGGGAAACTAGGTCAGTGGGTGGAGTTACATCAGTGGTCATGACAATAGACAAGGTGGGTGGATACAACAATGAAATACCATAACAAATGATAAGCCTTACAATCTTCGTGGAGCTCGGGTGAGTTCAGTAGTTGAGGATGTAGATCACAGACTGAGTCTGGCGGATCCGGCCATGATGAGTCCGGATCACAGACCAGGCCTCCATATTGTCCACCCACCAGACTCAGCTGGAGAAACTAACCAGCCTCACGGACGAGCTAGTTCGCTCCATCCAGGCCCTCACCACAGCCACCGGGGCCCTGAGTCAAGCCGTGGGGCCCGCGCCCGCTCCCCCGGCCGCTCCGCCGGCTCCAATGGCGTCCACTATGATGACCAACCTGGCCCATTGTCACTTCCGGAGAAATACTACGGAGCTGCAGGCAAGTGCGAGGGTTTTCTACTTCAGTGTGAGATTTACATGACACAGCAACCACACTGTTTGAATGACTGTAAAATACCTGCCGGGGCTCTGGTGCATTCAGGAGCCGCCAGCAACTTCATCTATGAAGATTTTGCATCTAAACACCGTCTTACTCTGCTTCCATGTTCCCCCACCGTGGCGGTGGCAGCCCTCGATGGCCTGCCCCTAGGAACCGGACGCATCACCACCCAGACTGCAACCCTCACCCTCTGCAACAGCTCACTGCACTCGGTTCGAGTTCCACATTACCTACCGGCCCGGCACCAAGAATGCTAAAGCTGATGCCCTCTCCAGGCAATTTGACGCACATCTGGTGCCTCATCAACCAGAGAACATCATACCCCCACCACTCATCCTGGCCCCCATCCAATGGGACATCATGCCGGAAATCGCTGAGGTGCAAGGAACTGAACCTGCTCCTGTGGACTGTCTGCCCACCAAAACCTTTGTCCCCGAACCTCTGCGCCAGTGAGTGTTGCATCTGGTGCAGGATAAACCCAGTGCTGGCCACCCTGGGATCATGGCCACCATAGAACTCTTAAGCAACCGCTTCTGGTGGCCCACACTGACCACAGACACCACCACCTTCGTGAAAGCCTGCACCATCTGCCAAGTCTCAAAGTCCTCCAGACAACACCCTGCCGGTTTACTCTGTCCTCTACCCATTCCACAAATGAATTGACACTCTCACCAGAACGACTGGAGTCAGTACTTGATCTGGGCTGAGTACGCCCAAAATTCCCTAAGGAAAGCCTCCACTCGGATGACCCCGTTCCAGTGTATCCTAGGCTACCAACCACCCTTATTGCCCTGGTTCGGCGAACCCTCTGACCTCCCAGCCGTGGACCACTGGCTCCAGCGGAGCGAACAGACTTGGGGCGCCGCCCATATTCACCTGCAGGGCGCTATTCGCCGGCTCACTCGACAAGTCAACCACCTTCGCGGGCTCAGTCCCCCTTACGAACCCGGCCAGTGGGTCTGGCTGTCCTCCCGGGACCTCCGCCTTCGGCTCCCCTGCTGGAAGTTAAACCCAAGGTACGTGGGCCCTTTCAAAATAATACGTCAAATCACACCAGTGTCTTACCGTCTTGATTTACCACCCAAGTATCGTATCTCACCCACTTTTCAGCCCGCTGCTGACCCGGAAGGAGAGAGGGACCAGGACGAGGTTGCGGCTCCAGTCATCCCTCCCCTGGCACAAGAGCTCGAGGATGTCTACTAGGTCCATGAAATCCTGGATTCCCGAACCAGGGCAGAACACTGCAGTACCTGGTCGACTGAGAGGGCTACGGGCCTGAGGAGAGGTCATGGGTCGACATCAACGACATCCTGGACCCCACGCTGACCGGGACCTTTCACCGTGAGCACTTGGACAGACCAGCTCCCAGACCTCGTGGCATCACCCACATCCTCGCTTTAGATTTTGTGGACTATAAAAGCGGCGGCTGGACGTTCACACTTTGCGAAGTTTTGTTTTGCCTAGCAATCATCACCGAGCGTTTTCTCCTTTGTTTTCCCGTGTTTATTGTGGACTGTTTATTGGACTTTGATTCTCGCTGCCTGCCCTGACCTTTTTCCTTGACTTTGTTATTGATTTTGGATTTCCCTGTCTGATATTGTTTGCCTGTGATTCTGACTTCTGCATGTCTTGACTACGATTAATAAAGCCTGCAAATGGATCCAACAGACTCGAGTGATCCGTTATTTGTACATAGAATCACTGTTCAGTAGCAATATAGCACTTACGGACATATATTTCCATGGTTTCAACGCTTGACTCAGACAAAGATGCATGTACGTTGCTCTCGATTGCCTAGACTCAGGGAAAGTGAAAGTAAACTGCACCGTATACATAAATATATTTTGCAGTACTTTAACTGTCCAGTAGAAGGCGGATCAAAACCAAAAAAAGATATGTGGAACAGCACACTCCCCTCCTGGTATAATAACTTTATACCATTACTGATCCTTCTTCGACTTTCAAGGTAGAAGTAATACCACCTCTGAGACTGGTCAGATACACTTTAGCAGATCCTTCTCTAATTATTTTCACCTCTACTTTTCTCACTCTATAGTCACTGTTGGGTATAGTTTTTACAATAAGACCTACAGGACACTCATTGCGCTTTACATTAGAGTCATTACATTGGAGGACTACGTCTCCTACTTGAAGGTTTCGTTTTTCCTCCATCCCTTTCCTCCGTACTTGCAATGTTGCGAGATAGTCTCTCCTCCATGACTTCCAGAAAGCATCAGCCAGACACTGAACCTGTCTCCATTCTTTCTTGTAAAGTTCCTCCACGTCAAAGTTCCCAAGGGGAGCTGGTACAGTACTGGCCTTCTGAGTGAGAAGCATAGCAGGGGATAGCACTTCCAATGTGTCAGGATCAGAAGTAATAGGAAGCAAAGGTCTAGCATTCATTATTTCCATGACTTCAGACATGAGCGTAATCAATAATTTATGGGTAAGACGGGAAAGATTGTTTTTTAGTAGCAGTCCATCAAGAATGCGTTGTGCAGTATTGATTATCCTTTCCCAAGCTTCTCCCATATGGGAAGAGTTGGGAGCATTAAATGACCATGTGCAACCTTGCTCCTGCAAGTACCCTTTGAGCTCTGGATCATCAGTATTGATATTCAGTTCTCGACAGGCGCAGATGAAATTTGTTCCTCTGTCGGATCTAAAGTGTTTAACTGGACCACGAACTGCCAAGAACCGCCTGAGGGCTTTAATGAAGCTGGAAGTTGACAAGTCTCAATGACCTCCAGATGAATAGCCCTTGTACTTAAGCAGAACAAGATGACAACCCACCTTTTGCTGTCAGCACTTCCTCCTCTGGTAAGGCGTGATGTTATGTACCATGGCCCAAACACATGTGAGTGAATGGTGGATCTATAGTCACTCTATCCATGGTTAGGTCTGACATTCTCTGCTCTTCAAGTCTTTCTCTTAACTTCCTGCAAGTAACACACTGATGAATCACATTTTTAATTAGCTTTGTTCCCTTTACAATCCAGAGACCTGCTGATCATAGTGCTCCAGCTGTCAGGTGTCGTCCTTGGTGTGCCACCCGATCATTGTAGTATCTGACTAATAATGTGGCTACATGTTGATTAGTTGGGATTATTAATGGGTGTTTCTCTTGTTCAGACAGTTCTGCCGACTGCAAGCGACCTCCAACTCGAATCAGTCCTTCATCATCTACAAAGGGCTAATTTCTTCGGAGGGCTTCCTTGTGAGATTTCTTCTCCCTTATTCAGACATTTGAATTCATTTTTATAGTGTTCTTGCTGCACAAATTAAATAATGATTGCTTATGAGAATTCAGACTGTAGACCTTCTCCACACCAGTACCAACCTTTGCAATCCCCTGTATGTGTCTTTTCAGAAAGTGACTTTGCAAAATGCACAAGCTTTGCTATGCTTTTTAAATGGGATCTCCACTCTGAGAAGCACTCAAATCTGTGTGATCCTAGAGTATGCTCTGTCACATTAATGACCAATGTTGCCACTTAAGGACGAATCGCTTGATCCCTCTCTGGATCCAGAAGCTGAAACTTTGCCCTTAGCTGTTTCCTCAAGAAAGGACTGTCATAAGAATTCTGGACCAGAAAACCAATTAGTCGCTGGAATGAACCTGGTACCGAGGTCTGCTGGGTTCAGGTCTGTGCTAACGTGACACCACTGTTCTGGTTTTGTAGAATTTCTAATTTGTACCACACAGTTTGCTACATACACATAGAATCGTCAAGATGTCTTATGAATATATCCTAGCACAATCTTACTGTCAGTGTAGAATTTTACTGCAGTTAAGTCTAGATCCATCTCTCCCGTGATCAGCTAAGACTGCTGCACACAACTCAAGACGTGGCACTGTGTGAGCTGGGTAAGGTGCCAACTTTGATTTGACCATGATGAACCCCACATGACACTGTATATGCATATGCAACCGCTGCTATTGCTAATGTGGAAGCATCAGAAAATATTATCACCTCTCTTTTAGATGTGTGAAACACAGAGACTGGCACATAGGGCCTATGAATGTGAACTTCTCTGAGCTGAGTTAATCAATTAGTCCATGCCTTCCATTGGGCTTCCTTATCCCTTGGGAGTGGTGTATCCCAGTCAAACTGGTCTGAAGACAGCTCTCTTACTAAGGCCTTACCTTGCATAGCAACAGGAGCGACAAATCCCAGAGGATCATAAAGACTGTTGACTGTTGAAAGTATGCCTCGTCGAGTGAATGGCCTGACATACTCTTCTTCTCCAAAATCTGCTGCCCGTCTCATGCCAGAAATATCCACAGCCAGAGATGGGCTGTTCCCAAAAACATATACTGTCATTCTGTATTCTGTGATTTCTTTGGAGAGATCATTGTCCTTGAACCGCAAGAACCTCAAAAAGTTTTGGTGATCTACCTTAATACAGTAGAACATTTGCTCTACATCAGCCTTAACATTTGCTCTACATCAGCCGTAACAGCAGTTTTTCCATACGGAAACGCATAAGGACTCCAAGTAGCTTGCTGTTCAGATCTGGTCTGCAAAGAAGAGTGTTGTTCAAAGAGGTGCCTTCACACTGAGCACTAGAATCGAACACGACCCTAATTTTACCAGGTTTCAAGGGATGATATACACCAAATATTGGTAAGTACCAGCACTCTTCGTTAGGCTGCAGTGGGGGGGCCAGCTCTGCATGTTTGTTAATGAACATGTTTTGCATTAACTCCACAAAGTGTTTGGCCATCTCAGGTTTCCTTTGTAAGGTGCGTTGCAGAACATTAACAGTCTCTATTCACCACTATAAATAAGCCAGTTCCGTTCCCTTCCGCATCTCATTTTTATATTTCCCTCCGCCTCCCCTTCTCTGCCGTTCGTTCCTTCCAAGGGGGGCATGCCCCCATTTAGGGCTCTCGTTACTAGGACTCGGGGGTTTACCAAACTCCCAGCTCGCCCCCAACAGCTCGCCAAACTTGCCATTATTTATCATTGAGGAAGCGCGAACTTGTGACATGGTATTACAGTAGTAGAGTATAGCCTAAGGTAGATATATAGCGTTTTGCAAAAAAAAAAAAAAAAAAAAAGTTATGTTATGTTGTGTGCTCTAGCCAAAGCTGACTCTTCTTATTATTAATCAATCTTTGTATATACTATTCCATATATTTATCATGTATTGTTTTTTTAACCAATTTAAGATGTTTGACAAAGTTAAGATAATGTTTTTTACTTATTTATGAACTATTTACGGACATCAAATTAAATAAAAAATATCCTGGATTTGAAGAATATTGTTTCCTGGCCTACACTGAGCTCAAGTAATAGTTTAATGTACAAAAAATGTGAATGAACTTGACTGTTGATGTCTTAAATAATAATGTCAAATAACCAACATTTCTCAAAATGGATATATCTCGTTTTGCAACGAAACTTATTACTATCATTTAAATTGAATTGACCTCTTACCTTTCCTTGTGGTTCTTGAAATACCGGCTGAAATTTTACGTTGTGTTTGTCAGGTCGGCTATTCTTGCGTTGCTTTCTCTGCATCTGGCAAATCTTTTTTTTATTGGTATGATCCAGTTCAAAGTCCTTATAGCCAAACGTGACTATTTGTGGAGCTCGACTATTGTCTGTCATGGCGCGGTTGAGTTGTGCAGCGTTAAGGGCACAGGCGCCAATTATGTTGCTTCTGAGTCACAATTATTTTATTAAACAAATTATATTTAAAAGTTCAAGTCATTGTCGAGTCAAGTCTCAAGTCACTTGCTCTTAAGTCAAAGTCAAGTTAAGTCATTTTCTTACTTCAATCAAGCAAGTCACAAGTCCTAAAAAATTGTCCTGAAAACAAGTTATGTGACTCGAGTCCCCCATCTCTGGAAATATGTGGCTCTACATACATTTCTGCAACCCCCAACTATGTACTGTATCTAACTGCGCGTTTCGCCGCAGTTTCAAAGTGAGACACTTTTTTAAGTTAAATTGTTTAATACTAATACTGATACTAATAATATAGTTTAAAAACGTTAAAACTGTTTTAAAGTTTTACTGCCTCTAGTTTTAATTTAAACTGTAAACTTTTTCTGTATAGGTATGTTTTTAAGCAATCTTAATGTATTCAAATTGTATGTTTTTTTAGACTTACTTTTGTTTGTCCTTCCTCTCTGTAGAGACGTGTTGTCTATTAGTGGTAACTTTCTGCTTCTGCAATAACATTTAAAGGCTTTGGTGAAAAATATATTTCGACAGAAAAAGAGAAGTGCTAAACAAGAATTTTGTCATGATCAGCTGCATGTGCCAGCTCAGGCCACTGGATGACACTCCAGCACCCAGCGAACTCTGAACTGTGAACTGTATGTCTATCGCTGTTTGCAAACCCGGACTCATGTCTCCGCCCAATCTCGTTTGTTGTCATGGTGTTTTATTGTTGTCTCCGCCAAGTCTTACATGTATAAATACCCCGGATGTCTTTGTATATTCATGGATTACATTATACTGTCAATCTGGTTCAGTGTTTTTTATTCAAGTGTTCTGTTTTGGATTTATCATTGCCTGTCCTCTGCTCTCCCTGGATTTATGCCTTTGTATCACCCTTCGGACTGAGTTTGTTACTGACCTATGCTATGTTTCTGGATTATTCTGCTGTCTTCGCCTTTGATGTGTCTGTTTGCCAGAGATCGACCCTGCCTTGCTGCACTCTGAGTTATTAATAAACAGTTGCGTATGAACCTGCACGCCTTCTCGCCTTCCTTTTGTGACAAATTCACCCACTTATTGAAAAAGAAAATGTGGCACTATTATCTACAGATCTGTATACGAAAACCTAACATAATTGAAAATCAGGTTTACTATTCCCAGCAAAATATGATTCACATATCTGTACAGTAAATCTGTAAAATCATGCCATGAAAATGTTACATTTCCCGCCTTCATTGCTTTTAAATGTAAAAACTTTACATCGAATTAAAATAATGGGTTAAAATAAATGAGAAATGTAATCAAGTAGGTATAGTGCAGGTTTTGTTTTTGTTTTGTTTTATTTGTTTTTGATATTTTGCTTTGTCATGGTTCCTGTTTAGTCATGCCCTTCTTAAGGTCTTTTTTGAAAATGGCTACCCTGCTGAAAGAAAACAGTAGGACGCCACAGCCAGTTTACAGGGCGGACACGCCCTTCCGGGGCGGAGCGAACAGGACAAAAGGCCAGGGCTGAGCTGCAGGGCACCAGGGCAGAACAGCCGTGACTGAAATAGTGAACACAGAGAGGTTAATGATGGTCTCCATGGCTATCACTGAGCAGTACGGAGATTTCTGGGCAGGGCGAAGCGTTTTCAGCCTCCATAAGGTGCCACTTATGGCCATGGCAGGGCAAGACAAGGGTTCAACAACCTCTGTGGCTGCAAGGTGAAACTTCACAGGCAGTCCCCAAAGCCGGAGCCAGGACGGAGGGCAAGACCATGGCATCCGTAGCCATCGTGAAAAGGCAGGGTTAATCTGATGACATAGAAAATTACAAGGTGGGTGGAGACATGAATGAGTTGTCATGGATACCTGAATGTACATAGAAACAGAGAAAGACACACGTCATAATAAGAGTACTACACAAAGGCAGACAACAGACACAAGAACTCTAACATTGTCCAGGGGTTGCGTGCCCTCTTGTGTCATTTGAGGGCACTCATAACACTTACTATCAAGGACTCTGGATCTCTGGACCTGTTTTTTTGCAACAGAATTATGTTTTGTTTTCGATTTGGAGAAACTTGCTACAAGGCTGAAGAAAATAGCCCAAAAAACTTTTTTTTTGCATTTCAGAAATTCAGCAGAAAGCAGAAATTCAGAATATGGTTAAATAGTTCTATGAAGTAGACTAGTTCTTGAAATTTTCCTCTTAGTGTTGCTGGGCTTTTAGATTTGAAATTAAAGCAGAGTTAGGATGAGCTGTTTTAGTTGGAAGAAAGAAAGAAGACAAAAAGTGTACAGGTGTAATGCGCAATAGCGAAGAAATGTCACACAAATCATAGTTTCTAGGTGCCATGCTGTAAGCTGCATTGTGAACAATTACTCAGTTGCTTCAATACAAATGTGAAAAGTACACCGGTTTAGTCAGACTGCATTTGTCTACTTATTTATACTTACTCTTTTGGCTCGTGTTGTCTGTCGAGATGGGGTGTGCATCTTTCTGCTTCTGCACCCACACTTAATGGTAGCACCTTTTAACAGGAAAATCTAAAAAAAACCTCTGTTCTCAGAAAGAAAGAAAAAAGCCACAAAAAATTTGAAAAAGGTAAAAAACAAACACTCCGGAAACCTGTTTCCTTGTTCAGAGATGCATTATAGACATGTTTAGCCACATCCGTGATAAAATATCACCATCTTACTCATAGTGTGCTAGACTGAGTGTGCATGAGAAAAGTTTGTGCTCTACCCGTGGTGACAGTGAACCACACATCCTGTTATTGTATATGAATTACACTTGTTCACACAGAAATTGCCACAAATAGGAAGACCATTTGTGAAAGTCTAAACCCAAACTTTTTTGTACATCACTTTATAACTGACAGTCTTTGGTGGCTTTTTTTAGTAGTAACTATATCAGCAAAGTATCATTGCAAGACATTGCAAGAATTATGTTATGTTTTCGATTTGGAGAAACTTGCTAATGCCTATAGAAATGGTCTCCTCACCGGATGACCAGCATGATTTTGTTTGTCAGCAATTTATTTTTTTAGTTTTTTGGAATGCAATGCAGTAGCTTTGTGTGAGCACAACCCCTTCTCATCAATCTGCGTATAAATTACACGATTTTACACTTTCGAATTGTGTGTAATGAATGCGCCAAATTGCATTTTTGCTGGCATATCACGCAATACCAGGTTGGTTGATTTTCTGTCTAAAAGCTGAAGACCCATGACTCAAAAAAGTGTTTATTCATCTATTTATTTAAAACTGCAACAGGTGTACATAGTAAGTTGTATGTTGGCTTTGTAGTAACTTCGACTTCTGTGGCTCTCTCCAACTGCCATCAGCGGGAACCTTCGCCTGAATACTAGTTCCCACCCGGACCCATTTCCACGGAACACTCAATCACTTCCGCGACAGGTGTTCGCGGTTTTCGGGACTATTTAAAGCCCCGCTTCACCGAAGTCAAGTGTGAAGTTTTGCTCTGCTCTCAGCATCAACTCTAAGCGTTTTTCTATTGCATTTCGGATCCTAAGTCTGACTCTGAGTCATCACAAGCTTATTCATTACATGATGTTTTATAACAAATTGAAAGAAAGCCAGTGCAGTTTGTTGCACTGTTATCATTCACAAGCATGAAGCACAACTCTCTCAGCAGCCGAATCCTTTACTTCCTCTGCATACGCCGTGAGTTTGGGTTGATTACGTCCATCTGGGAATCAGTGGGTGCTACTTTGTCTAGTTCAACTCATAATTTACAAAAATAATTTAAAGCCATTCAACTTGGGAGTATACATCAACATATTTCTTTCGTGAGATTCACATATATCGCAATTTTTTAAGCCCAAGGTTTAACACCCATAGGTATCACTTTACAATAACAGTACATGAATTATCATGTACTAATACATTAATAAACAATTACTTGACTGTAAACTAATGATGAGTAAAGACATAAATCAAGAACTAACTTAACTACAACATGACTTGAATTACTGCATGAATAGCGCCACGTTAATTACATGTTAGTTAATGTATTAATGAACAATTTGTGGTAAACTAATTCAAATATGCTTTAATGGCACAAAATTGTTTCTAGATCTGCCACCTGCAGCTGTCACAAACATCAGTGAATGACAGAGAACGTCTTGCAATATTTACATTTAACTTAGCTCATCCAACATACAATAATGCTTTCATAATTAAAAACAAGTACATCTCATCCTGTTTTGAGTTATTGTACTGCTGCTATCCTATAATAATGTTTTCATTATAATTAACCTGACACAATTTTCCAAATTAAAATCATAGAGAAGATGTTATAAATTGGTTTACTGTCATTATACATGTGACATTGACTCGGTAGACGGTTTATCCATATGCAAGCTGTTTATTATGCAAACGTAGTCGTACAGGCAGGGGTATAGGCAGGCTGACAGTTCAATGAAGACAAGGCAAAAACAGTACCGTAAGATAGGCAGTAGATCGGGGCAACAGGCAATGTTCAGAGTCCAAAGTCCAGGCAAGGGTAGGGGCAACAAGCAAGAATCAAAGTCGAAAAACAGGTCCAGGTAAGTTCCATATAAATCCATAAAAAATTACGGCTTCTGGAGTAAGGTGGAAGTCTCCGTGAGATGGTCTGGTGAGAGCAGTTAGAGGTGCTGCAGTTGCGCTGAAGCCCCAGATAAATCGCCGATAGAAATTGGCGAACCCCAGAAAACGTTGCAGCTGTTTAAGCGACATGGGTAGCGCACAGCCTCCAGCTTCTGGGGATCTATGGCCACACCCTGAGGGGAGATGACGAAGCCAAGGAATGTGGTGGTGTGCTAGTGAAAGGCACATTTCTCCAACTTGCAGAACAACTGGTGGGCCAGCAACCTCCGAAGAACGGACATGCTGGGTGTGCTCCTCGATGGTCTTGGAGTATATAAGGATATCGTCCAGAGATGCGTAACACCAACGACCCAGCATGTCCCGGAGGACGTCATTTATGAATTGCTGAAAGACGGTTGGGCTGTTGCACAGACCAAACAGCATAACCAGAGTCTCATAGTGGCCAGTGGGGGTTATGAAGGCCGTCTTTCACTCTTCACCCTCCCTGATGTGGACCAAGTTGTAGGCGCTCCGTAGGTCCAGCTTCGTGAAGAAGCGTGCACCAGAGAGGGCGTCCAGGGCGGTGTTGGTAAGAGGGAGTGGATGGTGGTTCTTGATGGTCACCTGGTTGAGGCCCCGGTAGTCCACACATGGTCGGAGGCCCCCGTCCTTCTTCTTAATGAAGAAAAACCCAGCGGCCGCCGGGGAGCTGGAGGGATGAATAGTGCCGGCCTGAAGTTGATGGCCAGGTCGTAAGGGTGGTGAGGAGGTAGGTTGGATGCTCGTCTCTGGCTGAAAACCTCGGCCAGGTCGCGGTATGGAGCAGGGACCCCCTCCAACTCGAGGCCCTTGGACTCCCCTGAGCACGTCCCAGCCCTAGCCTGGAGACAGAGCTCCTGATAGGTCGCCCCCCAGTGGACGATCCGGTTTGTAGTTCATGAAATGAAGGGGTCGTGCTTGACTAGCCAGGGGTGTCCAAGTATGATGGGAGGTGAGTTGAGAGTGGTGATGTGAAACTGGATAACTTCAGAGTGGTGGTCGATGACGAGCTGTAGTTCTTTTGTGTGCTGAGTGATAGGGCTGAAGTTGAGGGGGCGACCGTCAATGGCTGTAATGGTAACAGGCCGGGATAACACCTCAGTTTTAATTCCCAACTTTAACTGGGAAACAGCGGAACGGGAGTTGGCAGTGTCAGGACCAGATGAAGACCTCCCCCTCTTCACCTGGTCTGGCCGTTTCCCGGACGCAAGGGACAGATTGCCCGATGGTGTTCTGGGGAGGCGCAATAGGCACAAAGGCCTTCGCGGTGGCGTCTGGCCCTTTCAGCCGCTGACAGGGAGGTGCGCCCTATTTGCATGGGTTCCCCTGCTCCGAATGAGTGGGCCTCTGAAGTGAGAGGTGAAGGTGGAGACGGCGCAGCGGCGGCATGAGGAGACGATGGTCCGGGCAGATGAAGATGGCGTGTGGAGATGGTGGATTGATGGGTGGAGCGACTGCTGCTGGTTCCCATGCGCTGATCCACCCGGAGAGCTAGCTGGATCATGCCCTCCAGGGTGGCCGGCAACTCACGCACAGCCAACTCGTCCTTAAGCTGTTTTGAGAGACCCTCATAGTAGGCTGTGCGGAGCGCCTTCAGATCCTCGGTGACAAAGGGGACTTCTCCGGTGCCCAGCGGTCGTCCATCTAGGGCTGCCACGGCCACACTGGACCCACATGGAAGCAATGGGAGAGACAGACGTTTAGCATAAGCTTCATCAATAAAGTTCCCCTCGGCCCCCAAGTCAATGAAGGCCGTGGTTTCCACTTCCATGTCATGCAGAATGAGAGTAACAGGTAATGTCATTGAATGGCTAGAGGATGGTTCGCTCACCCGGGGTTGAGATGGTCTCGGCGGCCGGACGGGGCAGTTTGCCCACTGTATAGGCACAGGTTGTCCCTCAGGCGGCGGTCACGTTCCTCATCCGTCAGGTGGGTCTTGCCAATCTGCATCAGTTCCGGGGGTGAGTACTGCGGGCCCGAGGGGCTGGTTCGTGCAGTGACTGGACGGCGTCCTCTGCGTGAGCTTGTCAGGTTGTCTAGCTGGATGGCTAGTTCCATGAACTGTTCTAGGGTCCTTCCTTCGTCTCGGCAGGCCAGTTCAGATTGCAGTTCTGGGTTTAGCGCCTTCCTATAGAGGGCCTTCAGGGGGTCTGACGGCCAGCCGGTCTGAGCAGCGAGGGTGCGGAACCGGATGGTGAATTCAGCCGCTGTGCTGAGGCCCTGTTTGAGTGTCAGGATTTCCTCGCTGGGTTCTCGGCCTTCGGTGTTGTGGTCGAAAACCTCCCTGAATTGGCGTATGAAGGCTGAATACCCGGTGAAGGTCATGCCGTGTCACTCCCAGAGCGCGGTGGCCCATTCCAGCGCTTTGCCGACGAGGAGAGAACAAATCAGGGAGACCTTGCTGTCATCATCTGGGAAGAGGTTGGGCTGGCGTGAGATGTAAATGTTACACTGCATCAGAAACCCCTTGCATTTCCCTGGGGTCCCATCGTACTTTTCCGGCAGAGACAGGCGTGCGGCGTGGCTGGGGCCGGAGGCTGGAGCTGGTGACGCAGAGGTTATGGCCGGGGCAGGGGCCTGGGCGGGGGCGGAGACGGCGGCGCTTAGCGTCTGGACGGAGGTGTTCAAAGTGAGTAATGTTTGTCCCATCTCCTCCGTGAGTCGTGTCAGCTTCTCCAGCTGTTGTTGATGGGAGCTCAGCTGTTGGCCTTGGCGTGTAACTTCACGTGCCAGTTGGTACACAGCCACTGGATCAGAGTCTAGCAAAGTTTTCTGTGACATTGACTCGGTAGACGGTTGATCCATATGCAAGCTGTTTATTATGCAAACGTAGTCGTACAGGCAGGAGTATAGGCAGGCTGACAGTGCAATGAAGAAAAGGCAAAAATAGTACCGTAAGACAGGCAGTAGATCGGGGCAACAGGCAATGTTCAGAGTCCAAAGCCCAGGCAAGGGTCGGGTCAACAAGCAAGAATCAAAGTCGAAAAACAGGTCCAGGTAAGTTCCAGATAAATCCACAGAGAATCACAAGAAAAACGCTCAGAGTTGCTGAAACAAAACTTTGCACTGTGTTCGCCTCGAGTGCCGCCTTATAAAGGGCAAAACAGCAAGGAAGCTTCCGGGGTACGTGGGCGGAAGTGGTCCGGGTGGGAACTAATATTCCAGGGAAGGTTCCCGCTAATGACGGTTGGAAGGAGCCACAGAGGACAGCTCTGGCACAATACATTAATAATGCACTGAAGTTTTTCTTGTGCTCTTGCTCTTCTTTTGGGCCACTATTGCCTCTTCAAAATGTCAACTTTCCTCCTAATTCAGTTCCTTCACCATCCAAATGCAGCCACAGGACATCTGCTCTTCCACTTCTTTACAAACCCTCAAAAAGCACTAAATATCTGATTTAGATGAGCTGAATATGTATAAAAAATGCGTAACTGATAACTTTTTGAGGTTGTTAACAAGTCATGAATTTATGTTATTTTATAAATAATCAATGAAGAGTTAATAATGATGTGCCCCCCCAAGTAAAGTCATGACATAATAATACATTAACAACTCATGAATTCATGACGTGACAGGGTGACGGTTCACTAATGAATTACTCCCTGAGCGAGACCCTTTCTACGCGCCACCCCAATATCAACAAGCCACTCCCCTGTACATCTCTCTCCATGACGGTAACAGTTACACTTTTATATAACAGGGCTGCAAATGAACCAAACCCACCTGTAAGCTTTCACGGGAGTCGTGTGGATCCATAAGCAATGTTTATTAGTGTAGTCAAACAGGCGAGGGTCGGTACACAGGAAGTGACAGTACAGTGTAGGACAGGCAAACTCAGGGTCAATAAACAGGCAGTAAATCAGGACAGGCGGCAAAAATCGGAAATCAAAGACAAGCG
>JAUYWG010000018.1:1194712-1217527 GCA_034779775.1 Enteromius afrohamiltoni | reverse complement strand
GCACCCGCGCCCAGATTTGTGGAAACTCCACGTCTGGACCCTGGACGGGACGCGGAGGTTCTAAGTGGCCTACCTCAGGGGGTAGCTGACACTATTTCTTCTGCGAGAGCGCCTTCTACAAGAGCTGCCTACGCGTTGAAGTGGAACCTGTTCTTCGATTGGTCTTCTTCTTGAGGAGAAGACCCCGAACATGCCCGATTGGATTTCTTGTGCTTGTTTTTCTGTAGCAAGGGCTGGAGCGAAGGCTGTCTCCCTCTTAAAGTCTATGTGGCTGCTATCGCTGCAAACCACGACATGACAGGTCTCAGTGTAAGCATTATCTGATCATCAGGTTCCTTAGGGGGGCTAGGAGGTTAAATCGTCCTCTGCCCTCTACCCTCTTGGATCTCTCTCGTGCTCAGAGCATTGAGAGAGGATCCTTTTGAGCCTTTGCCAGCAGTCGAGTTGAGGTTTCTATCAATGAAAATGCTCCTCCAGTTGGCTCCTCCATCAAGAGGGTAGGGGACCTGCAGGCATATTCAGTCGACGATTCATGCTTGAGTTTAGACCAGAGGATTCTCAGGTAACCCTGAGACCTCGGCTAGGCTATGTGCCCAAGGTTCCTACCACTCCCTTTAGAGACCAGGTAGTGAAGCTCCAAGCGCTGCCCTCGGAGGAGGCAGACCCAACCTTGCTGTTGCTGTGTCCCGTCCGAGCATTAAGATGTTGCGTAGACCGGACACAAAGCTTCAGGACCTCAGATCAGCTCTTCGTTTGTCACGGAGGCCGGCAGAAGGGGAAATGTCTCTAAGCAGAGGATGGCCTACTGGATAGTGGATGCCATCACCCTGGCATACCAGGCTCAGGGTGCACCCTGTCCCCTCAGTGTACGCTTGTTGACATTTGTAGAGCTGCTGGTTGGGCAATCCCCAACACATTCACTAGGTTTTATAGCTTACGTGTTGAACCGGTTTCTACCCATGTTCTCACCTCTAATAGAGCTGAAGAGCCAGAGTACGACCTGTTCGGTCGGCTTGGTATATGTTTTCCAGTAATCCTTATTAGTAGATACTGTGAGTCCTCCGATCCCTCCGATCCCTCCAGCAGTCGGATTTTGTGGAGCATCTGATGCTAGGCCCTCGTGGCAATTAGGTTAGGTTAGAGGGCTGGGAGCCCCTGAGTGTTACCAAGAGGATCTCAGGTGGTAGAGGTAAGATAACCTTTCCCAACTGAGGGTTCAATCTCCTCCTATATACCATATGCATTCTTAAGCTCTGTTTTAATCTGGAGAGAACTGATTCCACACGTCCCCCTGTGTCGTCCCAGTGTACAGTAGAGTGTAGAGTGACTGACTGAAAGGGAACGTTTCAGTTACGTATTGTAACCCTCGTTCCCTGAAGAAGGGAATGGAGACGTCACGTCCCGTCACCATAGGGGCTGTACCGCCACTAGTGGCCGCAACACCGGCTCGGCTCCTTAGCGAAGACTTAATGAATGCTAGATCCACTGACCTACTTATACTCGCACTGCGATTGGGTTCAGCTAATCCTAATCAGCGTATGCCAATCAAATTCATTGGCGTGTTTGCATATACGCAGAATTGTTTTGGCATCGCGAAGCGAGAATCCGTTCGTCTTCGTTCCCTTCTTCAGGGAACGAGGGTTACAATATGTAACCGAGACGGTCACTGTTGTTATCACTAGGTGTCGCTAGGGGTAATAAAAGAGGGACATATGCTGAGTATATTTATGCTGTTTATATTTATGTATTTATGTATGTATTTATGGCTAAATAATAATAATAATGAGAAGAAGAAAAATGAATAATGAATAAATCTTATTTAATCATACTTTTAGGTATCTAATTTGAAAAAATTGGGCCCACATTTTTCTAAATGGTTTTGTGTATATAGTAGGGCTCTCAAAAATATTGTGTTAACGACGTTAATTGTAAAGAACAGTTCCTGTCTGTTGCAAAACGACGATGTTGTGTAGTATGTTTCAGCTTCAACTTTCAGATTTAAACCACCATTATTTAGCTGTGTTAATAAACAGACATATTATGAAAATTATGTATCTGTGTCCTGTTATTTATCTTTTGGTATGCCTTTCAGAAAAAATGGTTAGGATTCAGGTGTAGTTGCAAATTGGGATTCATCCTGATTAATCCACTGAATATCCTGATTAATTTGATTTAAAAAAATATCATTTGACAGCCCTAGTATATAGTCATGTTAAAAGTGTCCTAGGTGAACATGTTCTACATTTATTTTCCCCAGGATTATTATTTCATTTATGTATTTGAAAATTTTATTTGAAACCACAGTTAGGGGGTTCTTGTAATTGCTGCGGCATGAGCTTTTGGATCCATGTGCAAAAACTTTTACAGGCCGGGTCAAAATCACAGGCAGGCAGATACAATGGAGGCAAGGCAGAATCGTGGTTGAGATACAGAAGCCAATGGAAGAGGCAGGCAGCAAACATTCAGTCAAAAAACATGATGATGTCAAAACAAATACTAGAAAGAAACGCTTAGTAGAATGCCTGAGCATGTCGATAGGCTACTTTGCGTTTGACTAACCGTGCATGTGGCAGTTAAATAGTGTGAGTGAAGGGGTGTGGTGATGAGTTGCAGTTGACAGTGATGATTAAGAACAGGTGAGAGCAGGTGTGGGTGTGCAATGTGTGATGAGAAATGGAGCTCATGAATGAATGAGTCCAAGGGAGGTGTGGTGAATGCAAGTGCCCTCTAGAGTTGGTTGCCGGGAACTCCATCCATCCTGACAGTTCTCTTGTAAAAATGTATTTAAGAATCTGCTAAATCAGTCTTTTGGACAGATTATAAATTATTATATTTATAATCATTGATCGTGTTCTTTTTTTGTTATTATTCCTTTTTTAAGGGCTTTATACACACACTCTAATATACCAGTGGGTACGGAAAGTATTCAGACCCCCTACATTTTTCACTCTTTGTTATATTAGAGCCATTTGCTAAAATCATTTGTTATATTTTTCCTCATTAATGTGCACACAGCACTCGCACCGTTTTGGTGGTGGTGGTCATCGTTGTCAAATGAAAAGCTGTGATTTTACCAATACATAAAAACAAGTAAAACTAATGATATTCAAAAAAAAACATAAAAAAATAGCTGATACGTTTGCATACAAATGTTTGCATTGTGGCTGGAGTTGTTCATTGGTAAGGCATCGACCAATAAAATGACTAAATTTTGCAATTTGCATTTACAAGTGCACATGTGAGTTTTGCTACAGAAATATTGCAAAAGGAGTAGCAAAAGTCAAAGCACTGGGATTTGAGGTTGTACTGCCAGATCTGAGAGGTTGTGAGGGCCAACTGGTTGTACAGTGAAACTGAAGTAAAGAGCAAAGATAAATGTGTAGTAAACAATTGTGTTTGTCCTTTTGTTTATGTGAATGACACTTTACACATTTGTAACTATTAATCTGCAACTTTGAATTCAAAACACAGGTGTTCTGAGTATTGTCTGTGTGTGCAAATCGTTATCACATTCAAATTAGCAAGCTCTCGAGGTTTGCTACTCTTTTACCTTCATACGTTTGATCTAATACAGCCATGATTCTTTTTGGGAAAGATTCGGAAAAGTTTTTCACACCTGGATTTGGGGATCCTCAGCCATTTTAGGTCTCTCCAGAGATGCTCAATTGGATTTAAGTCAGGGCTCTGGATGGGCCATTCAAGGACAGTCACAGAGTTGTTGTGAAGCCACTGCTTTGTTATTTTAGCTGTGTGCTTACGGTCATTGTCTTGCTGGAAGGTAAACCTTTGGCCTTCTGTACAGCATTTATCTTTCTCTCAATTGCAACCATTAGTCCTGTTCCTGCAGCTGAAGAACACCCCCACAACATGATGCTGCCACCACCATGCTTCACTGTTGGGACTGGATTGGACAATGGACATCACCTGAGATAACCCCCTGGGGTCGGCAAACGCTCATGTGCATTTTGAGGCATCTTCTCCTGATGACGCCAATAAGAACTTAAATTACACATTGAGTTTTGATTGTACAGATAAGAGCAATATATCAATAAAATCTGTGAAGGGTATACTTTAATTTGTATGCACATATAGTAACTGTAGCAACGACCTCTGTGGCTCTCTCTGACCGTCATCAGCGGGAACCGTCACCGGAGTATTAGTTTCTGCCCGGACTCTTTTCAATGGAACTCCTCATCACTTCCGCACCAGGTGTTGCCATTTAACTCCGCTATTTAAGTGGCTGCTTTAACGAAGCAAGTCGCGAAGTTTTGATCCGCCCTGGTAACAACTCACTACCCAACAACTCGTAACAACACGTTTTCACTACCCTTTGGATTACCTTGATTATGACCTTTGGACTGCCTTATTTCCTATCGACCCTTTGCTGCATACCCCGACCATTGTCTGGACATTGACCTTGATTCTCGCTGGATACCCTGACCTCTTGCCTGGACTTTTACCTAGCCTTTGTCTTGCCTTCTATAGCCTTGTTTGTTGTTGACGGCCTACGCCTGTTTTCACTCTGTCTATTAATAAAAAGCTGCAAATGGATCCCACGATGTCTGACTCTCAGTCACCCGCACAAAAGAACTTCACCCCTAGAAGATCCAGCGGCTCATGAACTAACTCGACAAGTCTCCCAACTATCTGCTCACCACCAACAGCTGGAGAGGTTGAACAGAAGCGTGGAGGACATAGCACAGACATTACAGACACTCACCACGGCAGTCGCAGCCTTGACACCCTTACCAGCGGCCACCGCAGCTCCTGTTCCGGGTAAGCCCAAATTTTCCTTGCCTGAGAAATTTGATGGAACTACGGGGAAATGCCGGGGCTTCCTACTTCAGTGTGACGTCTTTGTAAATCAGCAGCCACACAATTTCCCAACCGATGACAGCCGGGTGTCCCTGATTTATTCACTTTTAACCGGACGTGCACTAGAATGGGCTACCGCCTTGTGGGAGAACCGGGGAATGGCTTTCCCGTCATACCGGGAGTTCGTTCGCATCTTCCACGAGGTATTCGGCCATTCGGCTGGAGGCAAGGAACCAGGCGAGGAGATCATATCGCACCACCAAGGAAACCAGTCCATCACTGATTTTACCATCAAATTTCAGACTCTGGCTGCACAAACTGGCTGGCCTGCCGAACCACTCAAGGTGCTGTATCGCAAGGCGTTAAGAGAGGAGCTTCAGGCCGAGATGGTGTGCCGCGACGAGGGAAGAACCTTAGACCAATACATGGATCTCACCATCCAAATTGATAATCTGCTCCATTCTCGTCGCCCTCACTGCCTCACCAGTTTCCCCACTTCCACCAGTGCCATTCCACCTACAGAACCAGAGGCCATGCAAATTGGGACCACCCACCTCACACAGGAGGAGCGCGAACGACGTCTACGGACCCACCTCTGCCTCTACTGCGGGCTGCCTGACCACATCCGCGCCAACTGCCCCACACGGCCAGCACGCTCTTCTACCAACCGGATGAGTGACCAATCCTCTCTAACTTTGCCTATTAAATTAACTGTTCGAGGGCAGAGTGTTACCACCACTGCTTTTATTGACTCGGGGGCAGAGGGGAACCCTAGATAGAAGACCACTCGGCGCCGGCCACAAAACTCACATCACCGAGAATCTAACACTCCACGTGGGTTCTTTGCACCAGGAAACGATCCAGCTGTTCACTCTCGCCTCTCCTGATTACCCAGTGATCCTCGGCCTCCCGTAGCTGGAGCAACATAACCCGACCATTTCCTAGAGAGAAAGGGAGATCGCACAGTGGTCCCTCTACTGTCACGAGCACTGCCTCCGAGGTCTGAGAGATACCCCACGCCCTGCACCAAATGCACAACAAGAGCTCCCAGGCCCCACTGAGCATGAGCACCTACCTGTCCAGTATCACAACCTTCGATTTAAGAAGTGCTTATAACCTCATCCAAATCAAGAAAGGTGATGAATAGAAAACTGCTTTCTCCACCACGACAGGGCATTATGAGTATCGAGTGATGCTGTTCGGGTTGGCCAACAGTCCTTCCATTTTCCAGGCATTAGTGAACGAGTCTTCCGTGACCTCCTGAATCGCCAGGTTCTTGTATATATCAACGATATCCTCATTTATTCTGAGAACCTCTCGTCACACATCCACCATGTTCGAACGGTACTCAAAAGACTTATCCAAAACAAGCTCTATGCCAAATTACAAAAGTGTGAATTCCATCAGACCCGCATCACTTACCTGGGGTATGTTATCAGCTCACAAGGGGTAATCATGGACGAACAAAAGGTCAATGCCGTTCTCAATTGGCCCAAGCCCCGAACCCTAAAAGAGTTACAATGCTTCCTTGGATTTGCTAATTTCTACAGACGGTTCATCCGAGGCTTCAGCCAGGTGGCCAACCCACTCACCACAATGACCTGGAAAGGTTCTCATATCCTTCGCTGGACTCCTAGTAGCGAACAAGCCTTCAAGGATCTCAAGGAACGTTTCACCATGGCACCCATCCTACTGCATCCTGACCCCGAGCTTGAGTTCATTGTGGAGGTGGATGCTTCGAATGCTGGAATAGGCACAGTTCTATCTCAACGACAGGGCAGTCCAGTCAAGATGTTTCCCTGCGCCTATTACTCCCGTAAACTAACCCCGGCTGAACAGAATTACAACGTGGGTGACAGGGAATTGCTGGCCATAAAGTGTGCACTCGAAGAGTGGAGACATTGGCTCGAGGGCTCCAAGCTACCTTTTCTAGTGTTAACAGACCACCGTAACCTGGAGTACATTCAATCTGCCAAACGTCTGAATTCTAGGCAGGCAAGATGGGCACTTTTCTTCTCTCGTTTCCACTTCAAAGTGACCTACCACCCCGGCACAAAGAACTGTAAAGCGGATGCCTTGTCACGACAACATGAAATAGTCCCTACCAACGCTGAACCTGAGTGCATCATCCCGCCGACCTGTGTGGTGGCTCCAGTCCGATGGGATTTGATGGCCGAGATAGCCGAGGTGCAACTTCAAGACCCGGTTCCCCCAGAATGCCCCCCAGATAAAGAGTATGTCCCAGAAGTACTGCGAGAAAGAGTTATACGTCACGTCCACGAAGTACCCAGCTCAGGTCACCCGGGTATTCAAGCAACCATCGAGCTCATTAACAACCGGTTCTGGTGGTCCATGCTAACCTCTGAGGTAATCGGTTTGTGCAACAGTGCCACATTTGCAACATCACCAAGTCATCCCACCAAAGACCGGCCGGTCTACTCCAACCGCTGGAGACTCCACAACGTCCTTGGTCCCACCTTTCTAGCTGCCATCCGCCTGGGAAACCGTCGAAGTTGTACTCGATCAAGTGTTCCGTTTTTATGGACTTCCAGAGGACATTGTTACTGATCGGGGCCCCCAGTTCACTTCACGCCTTTGGTCAGCATTCTGGTTAACATCCTGAGTCCAATGGCCAAGCGGGGAAAGACTCAATCAGGAACTTACCCGGTTTCTACGCTCCTACTGCTACCAGGACCAAGGAGAATGGAGTCGCTACCTCATGTGGGCCGAGTACGCACAAAACTCCCTTCACAAATGTAGGATAAAATACTGCTTTAAGATATCCGAAGTGTCTCCTGGTCTCTCTGAAACAAGGTTCACAACACAAACCCTCCACTGGGATGACCCCGTTTCAGTGCATACTCGACTTCCAGCCACCCCTGTTCCCCTGGTCCGGGGAACCAACAAACTTACCTACTCTATACCACTGGCTCCAACGGAGTGGTCTACACCAATCAAGCAGATCGTCAACGACGTCCCAGTCCGCTCTACGAACCCGGTAACTGGGTGTGGCTGTCCACCAAGAATCTACGATTGAATCAACCCTGCCCGAAAGCTAACTCAAAGGTACGTGGGTCCTTTCCAGATTACTCGACAGATTACACCAGTTTCATATCATTTAAATTTGCCTGACCAGTACCGTATCTAACCAACTTTCCATGTGTCTTTGCTCAAGCCCGCTGATGCTCCGGGAGGAGAGATGGACCAAGAAGAGGCCAAACCTCAGGAGCATCCCCCCCTGATCATCGAGGACAAGGAGACGTACCAGGTCCATGAAATCCTGGATTCACGACGTCGGGGTCGAGTGTTGCAATACCTCATAGACTGGGAGGGCTAGACAACCAGAATGCCTCACCTACCGCCGCCACGGCGCTGTAGAGTGCTCT
Source organism: Enteromius afrohamiltoni (assembly GCA_034779775.1). Lineage (NCBI taxonomy): Eukaryota > Metazoa > Chordata > Actinopteri > Cypriniformes > Cyprinidae > Enteromius > Enteromius afrohamiltoni. Next base: position 1,209,326 of record JAUYWG010000018.1, on the reverse strand, counting down.
TGCAGCTGTTGACCGTCAAGAGGCGCTTTAACCATAAGTTATTAAGCAAACGCTTTAAAGCACGTTTTAGCAAATAGCCGTCAGCTTTGACTTACTGATGTGTTATATTTTTGATGGCAGCAGTCAGTGGAAAATTAACGAAAAAAAAAAAAAGTAATGAGATACTAAATTAATACTTATGAAGAAACTTGTGTTTCTTAGAACGAAAAAAAAAAAGTAGTTTAGGCTATTTTGCATCAGAGCTTTGACAGTGGTAGACTATTTTTGTAGGCTAGGAAACATACATAAATGTGTGAAATAAAAATATTCTTATTATTAATATTCGTTACACATACGTTTTTTATTCATATTTGTATTTGATTAAAACAGCAACAGCGTATATTTTTGATTCGTTACATCTTTTATCTTCGAATAGATACACATTAAAAATAAACATGATATAAATAAAACAATCAGTGCTTTTATATTTCAGGAAGAGTAGATGTATTCAGCAGTATTGAATTTTTTTTGTGATTTGTGATGAGGCAGCGCTCCGAGATTGAGGCGCTGAGAAAGGGAGAAAGTGAAGTTTACAGGTTATACATTACATTTGTCCTAAAACACTTTGGCAAAACCAGTTCAGCAACTTTTAGCTGAGCTCTCCGTGTTAACCAGCAGAGTTTCACACCTTCATTAACAATAAAAACAGTTGTGCTTTTTGTACATAAAGGAAACGAATTGGACGCCGATTTCTGAAGAGCACATCACAATTATTATTTGTTAATAAATATATATTTCACATAAGGGCGTATTTAGGCTATTTTTTTTCTCTGTTTACACAAGCACTGCGTGTGAGTGATGTGAATCCTCATGTTATGGTTTTGATGCTCTTTTTTTCTCTTTTTTAAGGGTGATGTCCTGTTGACATGTTATTTCATGTTAATTAATTTTCTAAAAAGTCATCTATATTATTTTTAAGGTTATATTTAAGTGTTATATTATTATGTTGTTATTGTTTTATTTTGTTATTTTATCTCTATTTAATAAAACAAAATTGTAGTCAGTTTGGAAACTTTGCGCCACCTGGCGGTATTTTCTTGAACGACTTTAACGACTTTTTAAAATTTAAATCCAGGACTTTGCCGCGGCGGCAGTGGACATTTTGTTTGTCCACCTACTGTAGACTTGTGGTAAAATCACTTATTTTAAAATTATCTGTAGCTCAGCATTTCTGGGGTGATAGAGGTATAACATGTGAGAGAGAGAAATGTGTTCTGTTGTTGTTGTTGTTTTGCGCTAGTGCAAATAGCTAGTGCAAAGACTGCGAGCTACTAATTCAGACCGGCCCCCAAATTTACCATTCAAATAGAATGTTTTTGAACAGAATTTATCCGTTTGAAGAAAGATAGACAAATCGTATGAAATAGGCAAAATCTCATTAATTTATTTCCTCAGAGTTACACGTTGTGTTCGTTAAAGCTAATTAAAAAAAAAAACAATGTATAATCCAATGTTTGCGCGTGTTCGTGCGTGTGTAGATGCCTTTAACGCAAACACACACACACGGAGGCGGACACAAGCGCACACACACACAGCTCGCCCAGCTGTTTGATCAAACAGAGACATTAGCCGTCTTTGCCGTCGGCAATTTTATTTTAATCTTTGTTTTCTAAACACAGTCGTTGTCTATATTCTTAATGCGTATTTGATTTCATCAAGCAACAGATCGATTATTGATCAGTCTTCTAATTTTGATTTTCTTATGAACTAGAGATTTTGTAGAGCTTAGGACAAGTATTAATGACATGCTATTCAGTCACTGACTTTCATTCCGCTTTTCTGACAACAAACAAGCTGCTTAGATGACTAGAAGTATTTAAATGGTTTTAAAAAACTTCATTGAAGAGTGCAGACACTGTGGGGCGAGAGATCTTTTGTTTTTAAATCATGAAAAGTGGTAATTTTATCTGTTAAAATTTAATTCACTGCATATTTTTAATTGTACCTACTCTTAAAAGATTTATTCACTAATGTTCATTCTGTTTTCTCTCTGTCTATTTCAGATAACAGCAAGCTCTGGCACTCTGAGCGTTGGAGCTCAGGCCATCAGGGGAGGAGGGGGCCACATTTCAATCAGACCCAGACTCCTGCGGAGAAGGGCCCCTAGTTCTCAAGTTCAAGCAGACACTTGATAAATCAAGCCATAAATACCTCTTTTGTCATTAGCCAACCTATTACTACTTGGGCCATTGTGTCAATAATAATAATCTTATTGAATTGAATTGTCAAACCAAGATTCACACCCCTACTTTTAAGATGGCAGTCCTGACACACAGATATCTCAACTATAATAGGTAGCACACGCATTCTGAATGCCTTTGGCAGAATTCAAATGAGCCATTTTAATCTAGATAAAAAAATATTATCTATTCCCACCCCTAATTTAAATTCATTTTGGTCACATATTATTGTAGAACAGTTTGTGCTGATTACAAGAAACTACAGGTTGTTCAATAATATGTTATAAGTAGATAAAAAAAGCACAAATATCAGAGCATGTTAAAACATCTCAAGGGCCCCCAAATCACCTCAGACCTCAGAGGGTTAAATATATGAGTGTCACAGCCACTCCACAGACCATGTGATTTTTCAGTTTTCCTTTTTTAATAAATCTGCAAAAATGTCAACTGTGTTTTTCAGTCAATATGGGGTGCTGTGTGTACATTAATCAGGAAAAAATTAACAATGAACTTTTTAGCAAATGACTGCAATATAACAAAGAGTGAAAAATGTAAGGGGGTCTGAGTACTTTCCATACCCACTGTAAGTATACAGTAATCATTTAAATAATAATTTGGTACATGGTAAGCTATCAATACTAACATAGTATATTTTATTGCTCAGAATGCATGACTGACATCTAGAGGACATTCTGAAAATCTATTAAGTCAGTCAATAAATAAATAAACAAATAAGTAGATATAATGACCAATAAAAAAAGAAGAAGAAAAAAAAAACAATTATTCAACCAACAGCAGATCACTGTGCATGCGCATGTACTTTATTCCATCAATACTATTGTCTGTGTTGGAAAGAATGGAAGAGTGACGTCCTGCTTTCCAGGGATGCCCACTTGGCATTGCATGCTCTTTTAAAGGAGCACCCCACACAAGCTTAATCATACTGTAAATTAATAGAGTGACTGAGTGGGTAAGAAGGAGAGATGTGGATCACTCTGTATATTTTTATATACCTGTCATTTAACTTTATCTCTGCAGATTCAGTCCTCAAACCAGATACATGCCAGCTCCAGGGTCGCTTCAAGTTAAATGGAATGTACCAGGATGGAGATTTTATACTTGGAGGCCTATTTCATGTTCACTTTTTCACAGTGTTTCCAGAACTGAGCTTCAGAGCAGAGCCAAAACCACCATACTGTGAAAAGTGAGTCTCGTCTCTGACCGGAATGACTAATGAGGTTTTAGAATAATAATAATAATATAAAAGGTTTACAATGTTTTTTTTTACTAAATTAATAACTTACTTAAACTCATTTTAAATGATATGCTGACAGCATTAAAAATAAATACATACATTAATCTATATTGAAACCACTTACATTAATATTTTTTGTAATGGTTACTTTTATTATATGTTAAAATTTATATTATTTTACATTTTTATTTTATTTACGTATTTTATTTATGTTTTTTTTGTTTTGTTTTTTTCTAGATTCAATATAGAAATCTTCCAGCAGGCACAGACAATGGCTTTTGCAGTAAATGAGATCAATGAGAATCCAAATCTGCTTCCTAACATCACTCTTGGATACCATCTTTATGATAACTGTGTGAGACTAGGGATAGCATTCCGGGCTGCCATTTCCCTGGCTAGTGGAACAGAGGAGTCATTCTCCAACCTCAACTGCACTGGCCCTCCGCCAGTGATTGGTATTGTGGGGGATCCAAGTTCAACGCCTTCAATTGCAATTTCCAATATTCTGGGGCTGTTTCGAGTACCTATAGTAAGTTGCTATGAGAAAAAAAAAGTAGAAATATAAATAGCAAAGACATGAATGTTTTTTCAAATGTGCTCATGTGTGCAAAAAGAAACAAAAATTTAAAAGCACTGATTATTATTTTTTCACTGATAATTCTATTTTTCTCTCTCATGTCTTTATTCCTCTTTCCATCTTTCTTAACTAATTAGGTTAGTCACTATGCCACCTGTTCCTGTTTGAGTAACAGAAAAAAGTACCCCACTTTCTTCAGAACAATCCCCAGTGATGCCTTCCAGGTGCGGGCTATGGTTCAGATTTTGAGGCATTTTGGATGGACCTGGGTTGGTCTTGTCTACAGTGATGATGATTATGGCATCTATGCTGCTCAGTTATTTCAGCAGGAAATGCAGCTGTTTGGACATTGTGTTGCTTTTTCAGAAATTCTTCCCCATGATAATAACAACAGAGACATTCAATTTATAACACAAGTGATTCAGGCCTCAACATCTAGAGTGGTGGTTGTTTTTTCCACTTCATCCTTTCTAATACCTTTGATGGAGGAGGTGGTGTTGCAGAATGTAACAGGCAGACAGTGGATTGCTAGTGAAGCTTGGACCACTTCACCTGTATACCACACTCCAAGTTTCCTACCAATCCTGGGGGGCACACTAGGCATTGCTATCAGACGTGGAGAGATTGAGGGGCTACGTGAGTTCCTTCTACGTCTCCATCCCAGTAACGATCAAAAAAATAATATAGTGAGAATTTTCTGGGAAAACATGTTCAGGTGTAGTTTTGAAAAAGGGGGTATAGTGATAGATGGAGAGGAAGTGAAAAAGGTGTGTACAGGACAGGAGGATCTGAGCATCACTGAATCACCATACACTGATGTTTCTGGGTTGAGAGCAGCATATAATGTCTATAAGGCAGTTTATGCCCTAGCACATGCACTTCATGACCTGATGCAGTGTGAGCAAGGTAGTGGACCATTCAGTGGGAACAGCTGTGCTGATAAAACCAACCTAAAACCCTGGCAGGTAAGGCCCACAGGTATACAGTAATACAATTCTTCTATGGGCATATAGAAGACCTGAAGGTGTAAATTGAATATGTACTCCATATTATTTTAAGAGGAGACACTGCAGGCAAAAACCTAAAAGGCAGTTTTATCAAAATGAGTTTTTTCTCCTACACTTAGCAAAAAATATCGTAGTAGTAGCAATCACACACACAACAAACTTTACATTTGTTTTTTTGTTTATATCCAGATAAATATGTTTTCACAGAGGAATTTGTTCATGTATAATTTGCTTGATTATGTGACAAAAAAAGGAAAAACTCAAAACTGCTTCTGTAAAAAGAAACTGACATCATCCAGTGTTTAGATTTTTGTACTAGAAATGTATGTAAATTAGCACATATTGAATTAAATAATGACTTATTTGTATATTTTAGAAAACATTTTAGAAAACTTGTAATACAAAAAAAGGGTTTGCAATTATCAATGTAATCAGCTGTAAGGCGATAACTATTATTATAATTTATCTATCTATTTTATTTAATTGTATTTTGTTTTACCCTATTGACCTGCAGTTTCTCATTTCAGATAAAGATTTAACACTTGTCCTCTCTACCAACTGTACAGCTGGTTCACTACCTACAGAAAGTGAACTTCACCACAAGCTTTGGGGATCACGTGTCATTTGATAAGAATGGAGATGCTCTGCCTATCTATGATGTGCTGAACTGGCAGCCGAGCACTGATGGATCGATAAGTGTTCACGCAGTTGGTGTAGTAAAAGAAGGAGCAAAAACGGAGATGGTGCTCACTCTGGATGAGGATGCAATATACTGGAACTTTAAGACCAAAAAAGTAATAAACAGTACATTTTAATGCCAACTATTTGACCAGTATGTAGACTATTAGTCTACATACTAGTCAAACCTATGAAAAGACAATTGAGGATCAATTAAAAACCTTGTTATTGTATAAAAGAGATGAAAAAAAATCCAATTCATGAAAAAATACTAAATACTAAAAATAAAAAAAGGGTGATGTCTCTTTCAGCCCCCAAGATCTGTGTGCAGTGAGAGCTGCCCACCAGGCACCAGACAAGCCAGGAGGAAGGGCCTTCCTATCTGCTGTTTTGACTGCCTGCCATGTAGAGATGGAGAGATTTCTAATATAACAAGTGAGGGAAATGTTGATTGGAAAATTGGAACATAATTTGATGTGAAGTTCTCTTCATTTTCTTCTCTCTTCTTATTACTCACAGATGCTATTGATTGCACAGTCTGTCCAGATGAGTTCTGGTCCAATTCAAATAAGGACCAGTGCATCCCGAAAGAAGTAGAGTTTCTGTCCTATGAGGATCCTCTGGGCATCTCTCTCACCACTGCCTCTTTGCTTGGCACTTGCATCTGTGCTCTTGTGATGATCATCTTTGCTCACCACCGTAACACTCCCATAGTACGAGCTAACAACTCAGAGCTTAGCTTCCTACTGCTGTTATCACTCAAACTGTGTTTCTTGTGTGTGCTGCTGTTCATTGGCCGGCCGCAGCTATGGACATGTCAGTTAAGACATGCTGTGTTTGGTATAAGCTTTGTCCTGTGCATCTCCAGCATCCTGGTCAAGACTATGGTGGTAATAGCTGTATTCAAATCATCTCGACCAGAAGGTAAAGGAGCAATGAAATGGTTTGGAGCTGCTCAACAAAGATGCACAGTTCTGGTCCTGACAGCACTTCAGGTTGTGATATGTGCAGTCTGGCTCTCAACTGCCTCTCCAACACCTCATAAAAATAGCCAGTATACTCGCTCTAAAATAGTATATGAATGTGCTATAGGCTCAGTGGCTGGGTTTTCTATGCTGCTGGGATACATTGGACTGTTGGCAGCAGTAAGCTTCCTGTTAGCCTTCCTGGCGAGAAATCTACCAGATAATTTTAATGAAGCAAAGTTCATTACATTTAGTATGATAATCTTCTGTGCTGTGTGGATTGCATTTGTTCCAGCATATGTGAGCTCTCCAGGGAAATATGCAGTAGCTGTAGAGATATTTGCCATTTTAGCTTCTAGTTTTGGGTTACTGGCTGCCATATTTGCCCCAAAGTGCTACATCATCCTTTTACATCCAGAGAGAAACACTAAAAATGCCATCATGGGTAGAGAAACACAAAAGAAATAGTGTAGAACCTGTTCTCCAAAAAGGTTACTCTATTTGCTAATTTCTGTTTCTGCACACACCTTATTATGACTTTTTTTTTTTTAATTATGTGTCCTCTAATGGCTATATGGCTATACAATATGTAGTGACTACATACCATCATGTAATGTAATGTGCTACTAACTGAGCCACACAAAACCTGAATGCAGATAATAGAGTATGACATTTTAAAGTGAAATTGTTGCGTTGCCGATAGGGACATACACTTTGATGTTCAGTTCAGTTCAGCCAAAATTGTTCAGTGTCCATGGTGTGAAAATGGAAACTGATTCACATGAACAGGGATTGAGTAAGAATTGTGAGTAAGGCTACCATTGTGGCCTCCGTCATGTGGCCATGTCCAGTTATTATAAGGGTATTTGTACATGTATTTTCCATTTTCCGCTGACACTTTAGTAACTTATCAAAACAACAGAGTTTCAGATTGGAGTGACATCACCTAATGCCACAGTGAGAGAAGCTGAGTTACTCAAAAGTACATGCACCATACATGTGCAGAATGGACTTAAGGTAGCTTAAGTCTCAAGGAGCCCTTGAGAAGAAGACATTAACTAACTTACTTCATAAAACTAAACATTAACTAACTTACTTCTCAAAGCTAAAGCATCTTGCAGGCCATCAAGGGGAAAGGCCATGGAATATTCCTGAAGTACTTCCCTGCTCAAATTTTCCTCTTAAGGAGACCTGGAGGAGACCTTGGAGGTTGTAGCGCTAAGCTTAGCTAAGCCTAAGTGCAAGAAGCCCTCAGACTGAATAGGAAGGAGTAAGGTCAGGCTCCTAGCCCGAGAGCATGGTTCTCTACCAGCTTTCTGTAGTAAGAATTACAGAACCTCAGACACTTTGATCTTCTGAGACGGACAATAGACGCTAAGTATTTTTAAATAAATGTTTTTTCACATCTCACTGAGAGAAAATGTTGGAAAATGTGGTGTGTGGTCACACTTTTTACTATGTATTTCTCTCCAGTCAGGTATGCATCATAAGCCACTTTTCCACCATTGAGCTGAATGGTTCTCTTTGCATAACCATTCCCTTCCGTGACAATCCAGGCCAGCCAGTACAGTTATGGTTTTGTTTTCCACTGTGGGGCTAATAAAATATATAATTCAAATCTGTCAATCGTTGCTGTACATATGATATGGGGTGTAAATAATCACAGCTTTATGGAGTATGATCAGAATTTGTATTTACATTGCTCAAATTAGCTTAGCAAGCTATGGAGAAACAGAGTGACAGATCCTGATTAGCAACATCATGTACACACACACACAATAAGTACAGTAGACAACCATGCTGATAATGCTGGGCTGAGAACAGTTTGTAATCATGCCATGCTGTACCGGGCTCACATGGAAACACAACTGGAACCGTACCTGACAGTTCTTAGAACTGTTAGGCCTGATTGTGGAAAAGCAGCTTTACTCTTAGTTCAGCAATTCTCAATCTCGGTCCTCATGCCTCACCGCTCTGCACATTTTGTATGTTTCTCTCGTCACTTCATAAATTTGTTCTATTATAAAGTATGTACCCTGCGAAGTTGACATCATCAGATATTCTGCCATGATTCCAGTTTAAAGCAAATTTATATGTTCGATTCAAAGTAAATTGAAGTGTGCAACATGTAATTTAAATCGTATTCATTTATTTACAACGCAAATCTGTGAATAAATGTTCTGAAGTGAAGTTAACTTTAACAGATTTCCACTGCACTGGAAGTAGGGAACAATGAACACTGTATAGTGACCATGTCAATCAGAATACAGTTTATGCATCTCAAGTAGATCAAGTGTGTCAGGAATTTGTCAGTCCTGTGTGTTTGTTTCTTGTGTTGGTTCCCTTGTGATCCAGGTCTTAGTTTTCCCTCAAGTGTCCTTATGCCCATATTTGGTTTTCTTCCTGTCTTCATTGTGTTGCGTTCCGTGGTTATTTTGTATAATGTTGGATGCTATGTGCTGTGGTGTGCTCTTCTCTCTCTCTCTCTCTCTCTCTCTCTTTGTGTGTCTGCTCTACCTGCTGCTCAACCAGGTGTGGAAGAGAGGGAGGTGATCGCTCTCACCTGCTGCTTGTTACTGGGCTGAGGTTGCAAACAAAGGTTGCTCGGTGTGCCAGCCACATTGAAGCTTGCCTTCCAGAGTGCTGTTCCCTTTGCCTGCCTTGTGTTGCTCTTTGTTGGGTCACAGACTTTGGTCTTGTCAAAGAACTAAAAGTTACGGCTTATTGTAGCCCTTTCTGATTTATTGTTTAAGAGTGTGTGTATTGGAAGCTGTAAGGAGGTGGGTGCCATTTTATTTCTGCAAAACTCTTTTCTCCTGTTTTTGGTTTAGTTAGGGAGTTAGTGTACATTTCTGTTGTTAATTTTCTTTTATGTTGTCAGTTTAGACAGTTTTTACTCCCTAACTAGTTAGAGGGTCCTTTTGTTTGTTGTTTTGGCCTTTCCCCCTCCTGAAGTCTATGTTTTGCTTCCTTTTCTACTTTGTTAATCATACACTTTGTTAATAAAAAGACCCAGATCATTTGAAATATACTGTGTCTGTTGTGTATGGCAGGGGACGGGTACGCACTCACCCCAACCAATTTTATTTTTACTTTTCACTGTTACGTCCCTTACCCCAGACTTTTACATCAGGGATGTAACAATTGTAATTATCACTTCCACCTGTAATCTAGTTCCTCTTCAGGAACTCGAGTCACGTCCGACGAGAAACTATGAAAGTCCGTTTTACTACCCAGATCCTGCGTGTCTTGCTTTTCCGGCGTTTCTGTGAAAACACTTCAGTTTTTCCAACTTTGGTTTCTAATTTCCTTTTTACTTCATTTTAAATCTGACTCCAATTTTACGTTCTCTGAAATTAAAATTATGCTAAGTTTAGGTGCTACTCTTGAATTTAGTTATCTTAATTTGGAGATCTGATACTTCTAGATATGCTATACTTTCTGTTATACGTTCCTTGTGGGGACTAAAGCCATCTGGGTCTGACGTCGGCCGAATCGCCATCCCGTAACACAAATCTCGCCAGCCTGATAATTGCTCAGCGGTTGAAGAGAAACTAATATGTTAATTGCCAGCTGCCTACTACTCGCTTTTGCTAAAAACATAATGTACATAGTCCTTATCCATGCCCAACGTGTCAATTCCAGTGATATCAGAAATCAGGGGGTCTCCAGACAAAATGTGCTACTGTTTCCTGTGCCCCAAGTTTGCATATCCTGGCCGTGATATTTATGTGCGCCAAAGCCTCCTCACACCTTACTAGTGACAACGATTTCAGCAGTCTAGAATTAATCAAGAAATAATATTTAATTTATTCATCAGGTAAGTTATATCAAGGCAATTAAACAATGGGACTCCAATTCAATTCAATCCAATTTAGAATAGCGCATCACCTCAATAGATCAAGGATATATCTAAGAATAGCAAATGCATACCTGACTGTCAGAGAAAACACACTGCAGTATCAGATGGACCTGGAGGTTTAGTCCAGGGCCCTCTCAAACCAGTGGTGGACAGTAACGAAGTAGTTGTAATTCGTTACTGTACTTAAGTACATTTTTCAAGTATCTATCCTTTACCAGAGTAGTTTTATTTTGAGCAAATTTTACTTTTACTTCACTACATTCCTAAGCAAAGGATCGTACTTCTTACTTCACTACATTTCATAGAACATATCGTTACTTATGTATCACATGCTCCGAGCGAGACCCACATTTAACAAACTGATTCTTTTTAATGAACCTGTTCAATCGGTTCGCAAATCGCACTAAATGATTCATTCTCGAATTTGAATGATCTGATTACAGCTGTTTGCGATTCGACAGCTCACTGATTCAAACGATCCGTTCAGAGTGAACCGAGCTCACAAGAACAACTGGCGCGTGAGACTGATGATGCGTTAAGTTCCTAACTTTAACTGAAAATCATATTTAGGTAAAAATTGTCAGTTTGTTACACATCAGTAAAGGGTGATCTATTTAAGTCCATGAAATGAATGCAGACACATCAACATCAGTGGCTCTAAGTCAAAAAACATTCATATTTCCTGGTGCTGTAACGTTAGCCATTTTATTAAAATGCTACGCATTTGGCCCTACATCTGTGTTTATATTGTTTATCAATGGTATACATTTTTTATATTGTCTGAATAAAATAGCCGAGTAGACAGATATGAATGTTTATTCATAACCATATAGTAAAAATAAGTAGGTCTAAATATTGTTATCTAACGTTAATGCTGATTATTTAGCTAGTGGTAATTTATAGTCATTTTTAGATAATGTCCAAATATGTTTTATATATAGCAATCTGAGGGGAAAAGAAAGGATTTGATATTCAGGTAACTACAGTAATAAACAGTTGTGTGTACAAGTGAGAAGTAATGCCCTCTGGGAGTGTTTACAACACAGACAAAAAAGAAAATATAATATAAATATTCCTTAAATGTTTATCCTAACTTATTCTCATGTCATATATAACATTCTGTGACTTTCTGCAAAACAATAGCCTACACTTCAAAACACTTTTTTCTTACTGGTGAAAATTAGACTCTTAAATTTGTTTTCTCTCCGGTACATTATAGTGTAAGTTTCACATTAAACATTACTGCATCATGCTCCTCAAAAATCTCAGGTATTTTGAGCAGTAAGATTATGAAAAAAATGTGCTATATAAAAGTAAGTAGAATGTAAAAAATTGCAGTACTTTTTTACTTAAGTACATAATAAAACAAGTAGTTTTATATTTTCACTTAAGTAAAATTGAAAAAGGAGTACTTTTACTTTTACTGGAGTAATATTTTATAGTATGGATCTGTACTTTTACTCAAGTACTTGATTTGTGTACTTCGACCACCTCTGTCTCAAACCTGCAGCGTCGGGGCCTGGTTACAGAATCCCCCCTGTCCTGATTTTACCCTATTCCTTATATATCCAGACCAACACCCACACAAATCATTTTATAAGCTGTAAACACTAAAGGCCTTTGGTCAGCTGTTTTCAATCTCTTTAACAATGTAAGTGACTGCTGTGAAATTGAGACCCCTTTACCAATCGCACAAAGACCTTTCAAATGATTCCAAACATGGCATTGAAAAAACAATATCTTCACAAGATATAGCACACATAATGTATCTATCTTTTCCTGTAGACTCTTAAAGAGAGGAATGTGATGTGGGAGCTTCAGAGGAGGGAGGGGCCCATTGGCTAGAAGGTTTAGGGGGGTTTGTTTACTGTCTTTGGAGATCTTTTTTCCAGATTAACTTTTATTGTTTTATTGCATGCCATCTGCAAGCTGCAAGGATGTCCTCCACCCTGACTTCCCGCAGAGACCCAGTTTTCCCACCTTACAGCTATGGGGATTGCCTCTGGCGTGATGGCTCTGAATAGTATGTGTATCATAGGCGGATGACGCTATTGGCCAGGAAGCATAAGAGCAAGTGGAATGCGGCCGGCTTCAGATTTTATGTCATTCAGCTATGCACTCTGTGTGTGTCAGTCCTTGGATGCGTATGCTTCACTCATGGAGGGCTCTCTTTGAGGAGAGAGCCTTCACGTGCGTTCCTCATGGTGCTGGCCCCGCTTTCACCGAGTTGGATGCGGTGGCTGTGCTAGGGGAATAGTGCTGTGGTACTTGATGGGGACAGTGATCCCTATCCTCATCCTTTTCCACCGGATCTAGCAAAGGTACGCACAAGCAAATTTTCATTACCAGCACTTAGGGAGTGGAGCTCGCGCTGTCATCGCAGTTGGATCTGGGACGGGTTGGCCGGTCACTCACTGACAAGCAGTTTCAGAGACTGCTGTGTATGATAGCAGCTGCGTCCAACATCATACCTCTTGGCCTGTTGTACATGAGACCCCTACAGTGGTGGCTCAGGAACAAAGGACCCCCTAGTAAATTAAAGGATTATGTTTGTTGGAAAGCAAAATGTGTGCGGCCAAGTGTAAACATAGAATCCCGACCCAACTTTTGATGAAGGAACAAGAAACTCAAAGTGAACTGTTATTTAGCCTAACGGGTGTGGTATCTCATTAAGTATCTAAACTCAGAGCAGGGGAGGATGCAAGCCACTCAAATAATCGATTTTATGGATTGATGGAAGACTTCTCTCAATATTTCTGATCTTTAAGAATATTTTTTTTTTACTCACTTTATTGTGTATGCATTTGTTTTCTGTTCCTAGGGCATAGCAAGTTCAGGCATGTAAAACAAACGTATGAATGTATTTTAATTTATTCTGTTGCCAAATAGAATTTACTATAAGAGAAGTGCGTCAATGGTTTCTGACATCACTTTTGCACCAGCTTGTGGCAAGAGAGACGCGAACCACATTTCAGCTCTCACTTAATCATATCAATCCTTGCAATTTCCACCTTTAAATGTATGCATTCTTATTTTCTTTGTATTTGTTCTGTATATTCATTTGTTAATGTAAGATGCTGTGGATGATTAATTCCGTTAGTGAATATGACAAATTTCACAACATGACCAAAGTACACTGTTTCTGTTATGTTAGTAGAATTGTTAAATATGTTTCGGCACTTGTTTTTGTGAAAATAATGTTAAGTTATCAATGTTATGTGAAGTTTTTGGATTATTTGGCCCACGGCACTTTTGTGCCAGCTCGTGGTGAGAGAGATATCTCACGTCATTATATCCATCCTTGCAATTTCCACCTCTAAATGTGTGCCTGAACTGTTTAATTGCATTAGCGATTGGAGGATGCCATGTGCTCAATGAGATCGGACGGTTTGAGGTCGTTCTGGATTTGTGCCAGGAGGTAAGAGATATGGATTTCACTGTGTATGGATTGCGTAATCAGAGGGGTGGTTCGTAAGGAAAAAACATTTCTTCATTGTTTGTTTTGGCAAGGACTCTGTAGGCATTCATACACTCATACTAACTGAACTGAGCCAAACACATTCCGACTTCGTACAGGATTTCAATATTCATCTACGTTTTCAAACTGTTTGGACTATTTTTATTTTTTTCCTTCTTTTCATCTTCAGTTGTAATTTTGATCGACAGCTTTAATCAATCAATCATTTTTATTTATATGCAACTTTTAACAATACATATAGTAGCAAAGCACTGAACATTATCAAAGAGGAGAATAGAGTGATGGTAATGTATAATGACAAAATTAAACTATTTATGAAATGCAGAGACGGTAATCAAAACGACGAAAATCACTAGAAATTAGGTGCCCCAAACTAAGCAAGCTGACAGGGGCAAGGAACCAAAACCCCATCCATGAGAGAATGGAGAAAAAAAACCTTGGGAGAAACCAGGCTTAGTTGGGGCCAATTCTCCTCTGGCCGGACGCCCAGCACTTCATTTCCAGTTCATCTGTTTACTGTTTACAAGCTGAATTTTATATATATAAATTATATTTTATATATATATACTTTGT
>JAUYWG010000018.1:1183159-1194612 GCA_034779775.1 Enteromius afrohamiltoni | reverse complement strand
AAGATATTTTCATCTGAGACAGCTCAAACATACAATTTAGTCTGGGACTAGCTTAAGCCTTGTCTGTGAAACTGGGGACATATGTTTTAATATAAAAATAAATAAATAAATAAATAAATAAGCCTGTTATGTGTTAATTCTATAATTATAAGGCAGTACCACTCCTTGTTATCAAACATAACTTAGAGGATAACGGTAAATATTAGTAGTACTGGGATCCCACAGGGCTGTGGTAGATCTCTTTTACTAGTTTGTATCAGAAAGTGTTATCAGGTGCGATTTATTCACCTAATCTTTCTGTAACATCCAAAACAAAGATATTGTATATTGTTTGAACTGCCAAGCAAATTATAGGACTGAAAGACTATTCGAGTAAGAGCAATATACACTGAATGAGGCAAAAAGGGTTCTAGTGAGCCATGTTATGTACTCTATTCTTATAGAGTCCTTATAAGCTCTTACCCTCTTTAAGAAAGTATATGACCCCCCAAAACAATAAAATGAGTTCATAATTTCACACCACAATTATGTAAATCTATTTATTTAGTGTTTTTCGTCCCATTATGGCTTGTTTTGTGTTTCTCTCTGGGTGAAAAAGGATAATGTAGCACTTTGGGAAAAATATGGCCACCAATAATCCAAAACTAGAAGCTAGAATGGCAAATATCTCCACAGCTACTGCATATTTTCCTGGAGAGCTCACATATGCTGGAACAAAGGTGATCCACACAGCACAAAAGATCAACATGCTAAAAGTGATAAACTTTGCTTCATTGAAATTATCTGGAAGGTTTCTGACTAGAAAGGCTAACAAAAAGCTTACTGCTGCCAACAGTCCAATGTACCCCAGCAGCATAGAAAAGCCAGCCACTGAGCCTATAGTACATTCATATACTATTTTAGAGTGGATATACTGGTTGTTTTTATATGGCGTTGGAGAGGCAGTTGATAGCCAAATTGCACATATCAAAACTTGAAGTGCTGTTAGGACCAGGACTGTGCATCTTTGTTGAGCTGCTCCAAACCATTTCATTGCTCCTTTGCCTTCTGGCCGAGATGACTTGAACACAGCTATTACCACTATAGTCTTGACCAGAATGCTGGAGACGCACAAAACAAAGCTTATACCAAACACAGCATGCCTTAACTTACACGTCCACAGCTGCGGTTGGCCAATGAACAGCAGCACACACAGGAAACACAGTTTGAGTGACAACAGCAGCAAAAAGCTGAGTTCTGAATTGTTGGCTCGTACAATTGGAGTGTTATGGTGAAGAGTGAAGACAATCATCACAAGAGCACAGAAGCAGGTGCCAAACAAGGAAGCAGTGGTAAGAGAGATGCCCAGAGGTTCATCATAGGACAGAAACTCAACTATTTTGGGGACACACTGATTATTTTCTGGATTGGACCAGAACTCATCTAGACACACTGTGCACTCAATAGCATCTGTGAGTAGAATTTAAGAGAAAATTACAATCAAATTATATTTAAATTCTGCCAACAATAATTATCTTACCTGTTGAATTAGAAATCTCTCCATCTCCACATGGTAGGCAGTCAAAACAGCAGACAGGAAGGCCCTGCGTGTAGCTCGTCTGGTTCCTGGGGAGCAACTCTCACTGCACACAGATTGTGGGGGCTGAAAGAGACACCATCTGTTATCAGTCATTTGTCTTTAACCCTGTGAGGTCAGCCATCACGCCGGCATGGTATGGGTCTTTTTTATCTTATCAGTGCAAAAGACCATAAAAATGCTCTGTTGAGTTTGAAGTGTTATACACCATTCAAATCTGTTAGGTGTCTTTTTTGAGAAAATTCTCAGAAACAACAAAAGTGTGTGCTTTTGCAAAATAAAAAGTGTGCTCTCTGCACACTGTTTTTAGAAAGCTGTCACTAAAATGAACTACACAAAAACATGACACAGACCCTAGACCTCAGACCCCAGAGGGTTCATTTTTGAAAAAAAAAAAAGACTACATTAGAATGCAGTGTTACTTTTTTTGGCTCAAAGTTCCAGTATATTGCATCCCCATCCAGTGTAAGCACCATCCCTGTTGCTGAGCCTTCATTTACTACACCAACTGATTTGAACATCACTGTTCCATCAGAGTTAGGATGCCAGTTCAACACATCATAAATGGCCAAAGCATCTCCATTTTTATCAAATGACACTTGATCCCCAAAGCTGGTGGTGAAGTTCACTTGCTTTAGGTAGTGGACAAGCTGTACAGGTTGTAGATGGAAAATTTGTTACATGTTTATCTTTTATAGACCACATATTTTGATTTTCATATTTACCTCTTCTTTATTCTTGAAGAGAATCTACACTATACCTGTGGGTCTTACCTGCCAGGGCTTTAGGCTGATAACGTCAGCACAGCTATTCCCACTGAATGGTCCTCTCCCCTCCTCACACTGCATCAGGTCATGAAGTGCATGTGCCAGGGCATAAACTGCCTTGTACACATTATAAGCTGCTCTCAACCCAGAAACATCAGTGTAGGCTGTGTCTGTGGCATTCAAATCCTCCTGTCCTGTACACATCTTTTTAATTTGTTTTCCATCTATCTCTGTTTCAAAACTGCACACAAACATATTCTCCCAGAATATTCTCAACATATTGTTTTTTGGATCATTGCTAGGACGGAGATGTAACAGAAACTCTTTCAGCCCCTGTATCTCCCCATGCCTGATGGCGATGCCCAATGTGCCCCTCAAGAAGGGCAGGAAATGTGAAGTTTGAAATACAGGAGCAGTGGCCCAAGCTTCACTGGCAATCCACTGTCTGCCTGTCAAGTTGTGCAAAACCACCTCATCCATCAAAGGCAGCAGATAAGATGAAGTAGAAAAAACAACCACCACTCTAGCTGTAGAGGACTGAATCATTGCGATTATATGTTGAATATTTCTAGGATTGTTATCATTTGGCAGAATTTCAGAAAAAGCAACACAGCCTCCAAACAACTGCATTTCTTGTTTAAAGGACAAAGAAGCATAGATTCCGTAGTCATCATCACTGTAGAGAAGACCAACCCATGTCCATCCAAAATGCCTCAAGATCTGAACCATAGCCCGAACCTGGAAGGCATCACTGGGAATAGTTCTGAAGAAAGAGGGGTATTTTGTTTTGTCACTCAAACAGGAGCAGGTAGCGTAGTGACTTATCTAATCATTAAAAAAAAAAAAAAAAAAAGAGACAAAAAGGGCATGGGACAGATTAATGGGGACATGCACATGCAAAAGAATGGTAGAAAAAAAAAATTAATTAACAAAAAACTGCAACTGAAAATAATGTACATATAGTGTATTTATTAATATTATTATTATTATTATTATTATCTGTTTTTTTTTTTTTTTTTATCCTGTCTTACTATAGGTACACGAAACAACCCCAGAACACTGGAAATTGCAATGGATGGGGTTGAACTTGGGTCCCCCACAATAGCAATTACTGGAGGAGAACCAGTGCAGTTGAAATTGGAGAAGGACTCCTCTGTTCCACTAGCCAGGGAAATTGCAGCCCGGAATGCCATTCCTAACATCACACAGTTATCATAAAGATGGTAACCCAGAGTGATGTTTGGCAGCAAGTTGGGATTCTTATTGATCTCATTTATAGCAAAAGCCATAGTTTGTGCATGCTGGAAGCTTTCCATGTTAAATCTAAGGAGAGACAATATAGAAAAGATAAATGTTTGTATTAGGCGATACAAATGAAGCAATAACTAAAAGATAGAAGTCATTATTACATTTCAAATAGTTTTTAAAGCTGTCAACACATTTAAATAAATTAACAGGTATAAAAAGGTCAATAACTTTCTGAATAAATTAAATATACATATACTTTCTTTTCTAGTCATGCTGTTATTCTCACCCCACTTACTTTTCACAGTATGGTGGATCTGGCTGAGTTCTAAAGCTCAGCTCTGGGAACACTGTGAATAAGTGAACCTCAAATAGGCCTCCAAGTATAAAATCTCCATCCTGGTAAACCCCATTCAGTCTGAAGAGTCCCTGGAGCTGGCAAGTACTGAGGATAGAAGCTGCAGAGATATAGTAAAGGGACAAATATATGCAGAGCTTTAGAGTGATACACATCTCTCTGTTTCTAAACCACTTACACACTCGACTCACTAATTTATGATGAAGGTTGTGAGGGTGTTGCTTTCAAACAATGGGTGGTGTCAAATGGGCATCCCTTGAAATCGGAACGCCACCTTCCCATCCCTTTATCATTTATGTTTCCAATCATTTATGCTGCCAATTTATGTACACCCCAAAATGAAAATTGCTGTCAATTTACTCAATTTAAGGATTTGTCCCCCCATCATTACAGTAAAGAATATATTTAGCTTTACTTTGATGATAATTATATATAAGAAAAAAGTTCTTATGAAATAATGGACACTTTATTAACTGCAAACGTAGAAAGATAATCACTGGGAACTTAAACCTATAATTAATAACTATTTGTCCACTTCCGCCACTGAGGGTGAGCAACAAAAAACCTATGGAAGCTTTTTTGAGGACCTTGTGATCATTTTTTAAAAAGGATTTGATTGACTGGTTTGGAGACGTTGTCCCCAGTTCCCCTAATCCTCCATTGTCCCCTATGTCTCCACAGGTTCTGTCCAGCTCTCCTGGGTCTCCGCTGGTTACGTCCGTTACTTCCATTTCATCTAAAACCAGCCCGTTCCTCAGCTTTATCTCAGCTTTGGCCTGTCATTCCCTCAATTCACCCTTAGTCAGCTGCAGTACCATCTGGACACTCTGATCTGCCTTGGGACTTCCAATCTCCAACTCTGCCTAGGCATGAAGATTGCCTATCTGCGCCTCCAGTCTCAGAGTAGACTCCACCTCGGTCCTTCTCCACCTTAGCTCCTAGCTCCCTTGTCCCCACCGTGGTCTGTCTTCCCACTTGCTCCACCAGGCAGGCCAGTTCACTCTGACTGTCTACCTGCTTGGTTCTATCTTTGTCTCCACCTCCAGTGTGTCCATTGTCCCTCCCTAGGCTGACATCCACCAAAATTTGACCGTGGCTCCTCCCTCTTTTGACTCCACCCTGGGGCCATGTCCTGTCTGGTGTAACACCCCAGCCGGAGTTCCCAGCAAAAGCCGCCAGATGGCATTCCAGCTCCATGACTCAAGCTCAGCTCCAGCTCCATGTGCTCCATGTGTCTCAGTTGCTCCCTCCGGACTTTTATTGTGAAACTGTTGTCTCCACCCACCTTGTTTGTTGACCTGACTTCCTCGTGAATAAAAGCCCATCTGTCTTAGTGTATGCACGGTTCATTGTTTACCTGTCCGTTGTTTCCCTAGTTCATTGTTTTCCTAGTTGTCCCCATTATTGGATTTATCATCGCTTTTGTCTCGACACTTGGACTCTGTTTCCTGGTATTTTGACCCACGCTCCATTTATTGGATTATACTGCCGTCTCTGCCTTCTATGTTCCTGGTTACCGGTATTCAACCCTGCTTGTCTCTACTCTATGTTTCATTAAAACAGTCTACACATGAACCTGCATGTCTTCTCGCCCTCCTTTTATGACATATGGTCTCTTGAACAACATCTGGGCTATTTGTCACTGGCAGGGCATTAACATTTTTATTTATAGTTTGTTATAGAAAAACAAGTTATGTGCAGAGTCTGTGCAAAGTCGATATTAAATGATATTAAACAACCAAACAGTGCCACTAACATCGCTTTATGATTTATTTGTAGCCTACTCTATTTTTAGAGTGTATAAGGAATTAAAATTATTGAGGCCTGTGTATGGTGTTCAGCTATAACCATGATCCTTGTATGCTTTGTTTCTTTTATTCTTTAAATTGTAATGTTACACTTCGCCTACATGTTTTCTATTTATATTTGTATTGAATTATTTCAGCACTGTTTTGAGCATTGTATCATTATCACAGGCTAAACAACCAGTGACTCCTCTAACCACAGACTTGTACATTTCCTCTCTCATTGTACTCTGCATAATCAACTAGTTTTGAGTTTCATAGTTTGCAGATAAGCTTGTCTCTGATAATGACATGAGGAGCGGGAGACGCTCACCTGTGGCTGACGTCAGTAACGAGTAAGACAGAGCAGCACTCACTAGAAAGAAAACAGAGGCACAGCAGAAGTCTTCTGAAAAGTTTTTATCTACTTATTTGAGAAGTTTTTAGAGGGTCTGCTGCTGTTCAGTTGGAAAATTCAAAGTTTGCACGGTAAGCTTCACAGTGTTTAGTCTACTTTTTTAGCCTACTTAGCTAGCTAGATCAATGCGTGATAACTTGGTTCCACTAAATAGCACAGACAAACACCAAAAATCCCAAAAATGATCACCTGTGTTTTTTGTAAAAAGAAATTTGATAAATTAAGAGCCTATGTTCTACATTGCAAAGTGCATAGGAATGAGCCCTGTTGTCTTTTTAAATGTGTTGGCGCCAACTGTAGTCAAACATTTACCACTTACTCCGCTTTCAAGGGCCATTTTGATCGTGTGCACAATGCACCGAAAGCTGCTCCTAAAGCTGTGGTTGCGGATTTAAAATGCGCAGTTTCATTATGTGCCTGCCATTTTCACACAGTGAAAGAGCTTGTGTCCCCCCCAAATGATCATATTGAAGAGGGCACGTCATGCCCAATAAGTGGTTGTAAACACGTGTTTACAAAAAAAGTCGTAATTTACTTCTCACATGTGTAGAAAACATAAAGCATGCTACCCAGACGGTATCAATAACATGTACAGGGAAACTCGCCCTCAGCCCCCAGATGTCATTGCCAGTACAGATGATTCAGAAAACACACATGAAGCCATGCCTACAGCTAGTGCAGCCAGTGACATGCCAGAGAATGATAGTCAGTCTTATGTCAGAAATATGTGTCTCTTTTACCTTAAACTGCAAGGACAGCTGCTTATTCCAGCCTCAACTATACAGACTATTGTATTACACTCACAAAGCCATGTGCTGTCAACCCAGACAGAGCCAAGTTATCAGGGCAAGCCATTCAAAACTGGAACCTTTTGAGATTGCTACCAGTTTTGATTGGTGACAAAGTGCAAAATCTTGAGGATGAAGTATGGCAGTTAGTGCTCCAGCTAAAAGGCATTGTGGATCTTATTTGTGCTCAGAACATTTCCTTGTCCTAGATAGCAAATCTTGACATTTTGATCCAAGAATATTTGGAGTTAAGAAAGATGTTGTTTCCTGAAGAGCAACTAAAACCCAAGCACCACTATTTGCGCCATTATTCAGCACTGATCTTGAAATTTGGTCCATTGATTAGGTTATGGACTTATGAAAGTAAGCACAGTTATTTTAAAAGATGTGCCAGACACTTGAAAAACTTAAAAAAAACATTTGTCAAACTTTGCCCACCGGTGGGCCCATTTGCCATAACATATTTAAACAATAATATCCTGTACTTAACCTGATCTAACATTGATAAACTATATATCGTTACAAAGCTCTATGTGTGTACTTTTCATATTTCATTACGGTTTTGTAGAAAATGTTATGTAGTGACAATAATTTGTAACAAGAGAAGATAGCAAAAAAATCATAAGTACAATAGGAGCTGTGGCATTTGTTATTAAAAGCAAAGAAACAGACTTATAATCAATTCAACTTCAGTTTGTATGTTCATAATCAATAAAACTAAATATATTTTCTAGTATTTGTCCAAAATATTAAAAATTACATCATTTTTATAATTACAAGTTGATACATGAATCATGTATGCATGTAATGCATTTTATGCATTTTTTTTTTTTTTACTTTTTCTAGTTTTCTTTATTTCTACTCTACTCGATGTGTCTGATAAAGGATTCTAATCAGAAACATCTGTAAAGCATATTACTGAAAATGTGTATATAGTTAGCTGAAAAAATGCACTGTTTATACTGTTTTAAATATCTTACATCAAGAACAATGTTTTTAAGTAAAAAAAAAACCCATATCAATCTGTGTTGTGGTGTGAGGTCAAGAGGTCAAAAATGTCAAAGGCCTAGTGGCTTTTGTTGGTATAGCAGCTCACAAAAATATCATTATTTGTGATATCAGTCTCAAATTCGGTACACAACTTATTTAGATCAATGGCTTTCATTCCATATAATTTTTAGGGTAAACCAAAGTTTTATTTGTATATTATTGTAATAAAATATAAAATTACAATAATAAATAAAATTATTAAAATAGATTTAAACAGCTATAACTTTTTTGTTTTTATGTTTTTAAACTCCATAAAAAACTTCAAATTCTCTTCTTTAAAACAAGACCAGCATGAGAATTGTACTCAAAAGCATCCCAGAATTATATTCATTTGAATTTTGATATTACCTTTGCATGCCTACACTCAAAAATGGGCATGACAGGTTAAGTTGTATGTACTCTATATATTTTCTGTTTTGTTTGAATGTGCCATTTTGTCTTCAGTACAAACATGACTGACTCAGAGCGAACCTTCCTAGATGATGCCATCATGGAAGTCCTACCACAACTTCAAGCCATAAACAAAAACATCCTGGAAGAGCACTTGCAGTCCATTGGAGTCGAGACGTATGATGATCTACACTTTGTAATGGAGGCTGATTGGATGACCGCATTAAGACCTGTAGAAGCCAGAATACTACTTTCTGCTTGGAAACAGAAATGTAAGTAAAAATGCTTTACACTATCCACACAACTTTTCAAAAGCAGACAGGGACATTGTGAATTTTACAGTGTGAATCAATCTTATTGTTTTGCCATTTAAAGATCACACTCCTGAGAAGACTTCACTATCATCTTAGGAAGCCTCACCCACCCAATCGCTGCCATCGCTCTCTGTTTCACCACAAAGTTCATTGTCAGGCTCCTCCAGTAGCCTAGGACTTGACACACAGTGGGATGTCAACTTTGAAATTCCATGGAGTAAATTTCCTGAGGCTTTAGAGAGGTGGCCTAGCCCAAGACTAAGGAGGCAAATGGTCCGGATTGTTGTGACTGAGATGATGCGAGAAAGAGATTCCATTAGAGGAGAGAGCAGCAATGAAGGAAACTTATGGATGCATTAAATGGAATGTAAAATTTCTGCCCTTTGAAGAACCTGAAGAGAGCCAGCAGCAAAAGATGGAAAAGGTGATGTTCCAACACTCTGATTTCAATCCAGAGGAGGTAAATTGTTTAATGAAGTCCACATTTTACACTCAGCGTCAACCAGGGGACAAGTATCAAATGCCTTAGAGAGGAGTGGCCATTTTGGTTTGATGAACTTGGCATGTCAGTCCACTTTATGCAACTGGGATTGACCTCAAAGAAACATTCACATGAAATTTGGATTTAAAAGGAAAAAGGCTTTTCGACTACATGACCACAGTTTGTGTCAACAAGAGCAAGAAATTCATTCAGAATTATGCAAGGCTTCAAAGGATGCGGGGACTGCAGAGTGGCTGTTCAGATGATTTGATAGAGATGATCCTGCTTCTGCTAAGCTACTTTGAGAAGGAGTCCATGTTCTTCCATGTAGAAGATACATGCCTAGCAGAAGAGGTCCAAATGGAGCAAGTGCCTCTGTCTGTGGTAAGTCTGTTTCATATCTTTTTTTTTTTTTTAATTGCACTTTTTACAGAATTTTTAACATTAACCTGTTAAATAATTTGTCCATAGGACATTTCTGCTATTCCTCCACAAGGTACATGCTGAGTTTGGATCGGAACATTATCAACACAAACATCTCCTCCTTAACTTCTGCATTGTGCCTCATGTTCGGGCGCTATTACTGTTTAAATATTTACTATCCATCTGAGCTGGCTTCAACTCTGGAGTTTCTTCAAAGGTGAGTAAACATGGCTCACTCATTTCTCAGACCTGGGACTAGGGCTGGGCGATATATTTCAGTAAAGCCGGTTCTTTGATTAGCGGTAAATCTCTGTCAGCTGTTTTCAAAAGGAACGCCAGCTTATAAAGAGCCGTAGATCACTTAGAAGCTGTGCCACTGAATCGCCCGCGAAACTCAATGCGTAGCTTGTCAGTGATCTACGGCTCTGTTCATAAACTGGCGCTGCATTTAAAAACAGCTGATGAAGATTTACAGACAAATCAAAGAACCGGCTTTACTGACGAGATGCGCATATGTTTTTTTATATATCGCCCAGCCCTACCTGGGACTCTAGGACCTGGAGTCTGGCTCAGAGGTCCCGGTCTTAATCTGGGTCTGACTCTCTGCCTTGCCTCTGGGTGTGGCCTGAGTCTTGGTCTTGGTTCGGCTTGTCAAAGTTTGGAAACTGTACTATTTTTATTGTTTTTGAAAGTAGTCTTATGCTATTAAAAATACACAAAAAAAGTAATATAAAGTAATATTATGGAAATATTATTCAAATCTAAAATAACTTTTTTTTTTTAATATAAAGTGAGTATTGAAAGTAGTTAGACCTCTTAAATGATTCACTGTTATATTGCAGCCATTTGCTAAAATATTTTTCCATGTACACACAGCACCCCATATTGACAGGAAAAACACAGAATTGTTGACATTTTTACAGATTTATTAAAAAAGAAAAAGTGAAATATCACTTTTTCATATGGTCCTAAGTATTCAGACCCTTTGCTAAGTATTTAGTACAAGCACCCTTTTGATCGAATACAGCCATGAGTCTTTTTGGGAAAGATGCAACAAGTTTTTCCCACCTGGATTTGGGGATCCTCTGCCATTCCTCTCCAGTTATGTCAGGTTGGATGGTAAACGTTGGTGGACAGCCATTTTTAGGTCTCTCCAGGGATGCTCAATTGGGTTTAAATCAGGGTTCTGGCTGGGCCATTCAAGAACAGTCACGGAGTTGTGAAGCCACTCCTTCGTTATTGTAGCTTTATGCTTAGGGTTATTGTCTTGTTGGAAGGTAAACCTTCGTCCCAGTCTAAGGTCCTGAGCACAGGTTTTGGTCCAGGATATCCCTCAAGCATTATCAGAAGAAATGGACAACACCTGAGTTAAATATATGAGTGTCACTGAATACTTAGAACCATGTGATATATCAGTTTCTCTTTTTTTTTTTTTTTATAAATCTGCAAAAGTGTTTTTCTGTAAATATGGGGTGCTGTGTGTACATTGGTGAAAAATATGAACTTGATTTTAGCAAATGGTTGCAATATAACAAAGAGTAAAAATTTTAAAGGAGTCTGAATACCTTCTGTACCCACTGTATTTTAAAGTACTGGAGCTCTCCGATCTCAACTTTTTCTGGTAGCGAGTCTGCCACCTGCTTGTTTAATGAAGATGTTCTTTCTTTGCAGGATTGTTTCACAATGTTGTATAAAACGTATCTATCTCGCATTTATTAAATTAGAACTGTTTTTATGGAAAAAAACACTTGTAAAAAATGTGAGGGGCCTCGTCTGTGTAATGATTCGGCTGTGGTTAGCTCGCGCTCTCGCTTCCTCGGAAACAGGCAGGACTCGGAGGCAGGAATACGATACAGACT
>JAUYWG010000018.1:1167263-1181215 GCA_034779775.1 Enteromius afrohamiltoni | reverse complement strand
GTGTTTTGCTTTCCGCCATTTTGCCGCCTGCCCTGAACTTTTGCCTGTCCTTGACTCTGATTTTGCCTGTCCCCTGATATCTCTGTCTTCTGTGTAGCGACCTTCGCCTGCCTGACTTAAAACTGTTGTATTTGGATCCACTTGACTCTCGCGGATTATTACAGAAGACTTCGCCGACAGCGGATCCAGCAACTATGCACCACGTTGTCAACACGGTGAGCCACCAGGCCACGGAGCTCTTAACCCACCGGCAACAACTCGAAAAGCTCACCTTGCTCACAACGGACCTCGTTGGCTCCATCCAGGCCCTCGCTGCCACCACCGCAGCCCAGAGTAGGCCCGCCGAGCCTCCCGCCGCTCCATCCTCTTTGCCGATTCCATCCGCCGCTAGTGCAGCTCACCTAGCACTTCCCGAGAAGTACGACGGTTCTCCAGGCAAGTGCAAGGGCTTTCTATTACAATGTGAAATCTATATGAAGTCACTATCAGCTAGTTTCATGGACGATGATGCCAAGATAGCAATCGTTTGCTCATTGGCTCTGGAATGGGTGACTGCGCTCTGGGAGGGGCATCAGATGGCCTTCCCTACCTATCAAAGATTTCAGCTCCAGTTCAGAGAGGTTTTTGATCACTCGATCGATGGAAAGAGCGCCAGAGACAAGCTAATCTCCCTCACACAGGGTGCTATTCACCCACTATTCACCTTGTATCGCCGGGGCCTGCGAGAGGAGCTACAGGTTGGAGCGGTATATGGAGCTGGCCATACGGACGGATCAACTGATGCGCTCACGCAGAAACCTCCACACGATGGTGCCTGTCATCAGTGCTTCTGCCACGGCCCCCGCGGAGCTCATGCAAATCGGGGCCACCCGCATCACCCCGGAGGAACGCAGCAGGCGCCCTCACCGGCATTTGTGTATAGCTCCTTTTGAGCCCTTGGAGTCGGTCAAGTTGAAATACCTCTCATTAAAGACAGCACTCCTGATTGCTCTTTCCAGGGAGAGCTGTGCCCCTTAGGTCTGAGAGCTCACTCAACATGGAGTGTAGCCTCTACGTTGGTGCACGGTGCCTCATTAGCAGAGATGTATGAAGTACTAGAGACCCAGACTTGAGTAAAAGTACAAGTGGTCTATCAAAAAAGTGACTTGAGTAGAAGTTGAAGTGCTCTTTAAGTACCATACTTAAGTGGAAGTACTAAAGTATTCATCATTTTTTGTACTTAAGTATTGCAAGTAGTTATTTTAAAATTTACTACTCAAATACTGAAAGTAAAAGTACAAGTACTGTGTTATGTAGTTTTTAAAGAAAGCAGTCAAATATATATTGTGGCCGGAACAGATCAGCGTCGCCCTGGCAACAGAGGATTACCAGCTGATACTCATTTGCCCGGGCCAATCGTTCACGGCAGGACGGATATAAAAGCGACACACAAACCAGGAAGTTTGAGCAATGTCTCCATTCTGATTTTGGATGAGTGACTTACCTTTATTCTCTTACAGACGAGACGCCATGAATAAGACGCCCGGGCCACCAAGGATCACTGGAGCACCGTTCACCGTCACCTGTCAGGTGATGTCAGATCAGCATCTTCATGTGGCACACCTGTGAGGTGGGATGGATTATCTCAGCAAAGCAGAAGTGCTCACTATCACACATTTAGACTGATTTGTGAACATTGTTTGAGAGAAATAGTAATATTGTGTATCTGGACTGAATTTTAGATATTTAAGTCTATCTCATAAAAAATCGGAGCAGAAACAAAGATGTTGGGTTTATATTTTTGTTGAGTGTATATATACAACTCATAGCCACAGGTCTCTCAACCGAGGCTGTTGAGACCATCCTCCAAATCCAGAGCTCCGTCTATGTAGAAACTATCAGCCTGGTCAGCAGAAGCTAGCAGAAGCTGTGCAGAAGCATACACTAAGCAGGGACTTGCAAGTCTGGGGGCGTGGGCATCTCGTTCCCATAGTGTCTTGTCGACGCAGCTCAAGTTCCTAAAGAGGAATGTCTCAAGGTTACGCATGCTTCATGGCGGGAGCTGAAGCCGGCAGCATTCCATGTGCTTTTATGCTTTCTGGAAAATGACATCACCCACCTGTGACATCCCAACAATTCACTGACTGATTTTACACACAATTCAGAGCCGTCACGCTGGAGACATTCCAATAGCGTCTTGTCAACGAGAAGTCTCGTTCTTTCTAGAAACTAGGGTTACATGTGTAAACTTGAGACATTCTGCTGAGTGCACGAGCATTCTATGACAATTTCAGACTCATCATAAACAACAGTACAGATATTTGTACAAAGTAAGAGATTGATTTAACAGTGTATACAGCTTCAATGATTATAACTGTTACGCCCCCAGGTGTTCCATCAGACCTTTGTGTATGTTTTCTGTTCATGTCCATGTGCTTCTGTCTTTGTTACCCCCGCCCCAGTCCTTAGTGTGTAATTGTCTCCCCAGGTGCGGTGAGTTTCATGTGATTAATTTGATTATTTAACCGTGTCTTTTTCAGTTCTTTGGATCCGTCGTTGATGTTAGATATTGGATGTCACTGAGTTTGTCTGCCCTGCACTTGTGAGTTTTGTTTTGCACTGATCCTAGCGTTTTCGATCAGCTTTGTTTTTGTTAATTTATTATTAAACTTCCTGCACTGAAGTCTTGCCTGCCGTGCCTCTTTCCACTGATGAAGCAGGATCGCGACATAGCTCGCAGCAGCCCAGACAGGCATTGAGACTAAACGTTACAGAACGACTTATCACGACTGATGGGGTTTGTATACCAGCTCATAGAACTGATCTGACTGGGACCCACGTTTGTGGATTACATTCACTTGCCGAACAGTCTACGTTGTGCGATGAGGAGATAATCCAGTTTTTTAAGGATGGTGCTGGATTTCTGCAGGATTCCGAGATTCCGGATATTGTTGGATTACCGTGGAGGTCAGCGTTGTTTCTAATGCTAGCAACGTATAAATCACGAGCAGGATTTCAGCCGGATCCCGACTCACACACACGAGACTGTTGATGATTACACAAATGCACGCATCTCTTTGGGCTTCGGTCCGCTTTCACGGCCAGGAGAGCCGGTGAATATCCTTGCGGTGCTTAGTCCGTGTGAAAGCCCCGTTACATGGTTTGAGGACCCATGTCTGGTTCCCGCCTTGATGGCCCTATCCACTCCTGAACCATCCGCTGACCCAGGCCCAACGCTGGCAGGAGGCCCTCCCAAGAATTTTTTTTTGGGGGGGGCAGCAATACCTGGGTCATGATGGGGAAGGGTGGGACTGTGGAGGAGCTACCGTGGCCTGAGCCTCCGGAAGCGGAGTCGGAGGAGTAGTTGCAGTGGCCGAACCTCTGGAGGCCGAGATGGAGGAGGAGCTGCAGTGTTCCGTACCTCCGGAGGCAGAGATGGAGGAGGAGCTGCAGTGGCCCAATCCGCCAGATCCGCTCCACGCTCACGAGCTGCCAGATCCACTCGTCGCTCATGAGCTGCCTGATCCACTCAGGACCAGCTAAAGGTCTCGATCTGCCGTGCCTTACCCAGGACCCTGACCAGCCGTGGCTAGCTAAAGGCCCCGATCTGCCATGTCCTGCCCAGGACCCTGACTCGCCGCGGCCACGCGAATGTATATCTTTTCTGTTAATGTCCATGTGCTTTGTGTTTATTTTCATTCGTTCTCCCCATGTGCGTGTGTGTAAGTTAGTGTGTAATTGTCTCCCCAGGTGCGGTGAGTTTCATGTGATTCATTTGATTATTTAACCATGTCTTTTTCAGTTCTTTGGATCCATCGTTGATGTTAGATGTTGGATGTCACTGAGTTTGTTTGCCCTGCACTTGTGAGTTTTGTTTTGCACTGATCCTTGCGTTTTCGATCAGCTTTGTTTTTGTTAATTTATTAACTTCCTGCACTGAAGTCTTGCATGCCGTGCCTCTTTCCACTGATGAAGCCACATCGCGACATTGCTCACAGCAGCCCAGACAGCCGTTGAGACTAAACGTTACAATAACATTTTTTTTTTTTTTTTGGATTGTGCCTAAACTTGTGATAGATCAAAGTTAGTGATTTTTTTCACTCTTTGAATAACCATGAAACTGTAATGTTATATAATTATTGATTTCTAATGGGTTTTTTTTATTAAATTGTAATCGTTCAATAGAAATTCAGTCCCATTAAACATATTTTATTAGCCTACATGACACCCACCTTTTTTGCTTTGCTAAAAAGAGGGGTTTACGATGTATAATGCGCTTAGCTGTTTTTAACCTCATACCCTGGAGTTGGTTGACCTTCTGACTGTGCATATAGTAGTTTATGTGCATGTCTGTTTGGTAGAGTTTCTGTTTAATTGAGCTTTAAATGCAATCAAATACTTTTCAATTATATCTGCAGTAATGATTTGCAAAGCACTAAATCTTTATTTATTGTTTTATTAAAAATTTAACAGTAATAACAATAGAATACAGCTGTTTATAAAAAAGGAGGGAGATGGGGGACTGCAAAATTGAGTAGTTCAATATTGCAACCGCAATGATGTAGTATTCAATCATTCAATAACACTCCAATGAAAAGAATGACTTCACTTGTTAGCATTGCTTTTTTGAAAGAATAAAAAACTAAATTGTTCACTTTTTTCACTTTTTGACACTCAAATGTAAATATTTATATCTAAGAAATTAGCAAAATGTTATATATAGCTGTTCTTTATATATATATATATATATATATATATATATATACACGAGTATAACGATTTGTTTCGATATCTATTTGCTTTTGACCTGCATCCAAGCTTTATCTTAATAATGCTCTGAGCGATATTCTTGTTGTCACACCCATAATTACATGGATGTTCAACACTGAGTAACAGGCCCTATTAAATGGCAGGTTACATACAAGAAATGTCAGAATAAAGCTGAGCACCAAGTGATCCAAACTAGCACAGAAACATATTGCAGAAAGTACATCATATTCTAGGGTCATCTTTTCTTGGTAACAGATCATACTTAAAAGAAATGAAGGGGAATATATTAAAAAACAAAACACAAAGAGAAAGATCTGTGTCACAGTATAGGCAGGAACACTGAGTCTATGTGGCAATCGGCCAAACCATTTCATAACATTACTGCCTGGCATTGTAGCCTTGACTGCCATTAACACCACTAGTGTTTTCCCCAGAACACAGGAGATACAGAGGACAAACGTGATACCAAATGCTGTGTGGTGAAGTTTGCATGAACAACCAGTCGACTGTCCAGCAACAGTAAGCGGACTCAAAGAGCACCATGAGATGAGCAGCATAAAACTTATATTTGAATTCCTGACTCTTTGGGTAAAAACATATCTTTGTGTATATCTCATATATGTCACAACTGCAGTCTGACCAATTAAAAACAGAGAAACGGGGATTAGCAGCACTCTCATAATCCACTGGTGAAACAGGCCCCTGCTCAGTAGTTGAATACCAATCTGCCATTGTAGTGGACTGATTTCTGCAAGTACAACTGAAATGAAAGCACATCAAGCTGTTATAATACCATATCAATTAAACAATAATAATTAGTGCATATGTGCTCCCTAAATATAGTAGTAACACACGATATACAAACCAAAAACAGGGTTACCTTTATGCTTCCACTTGTCTGTGCAGGTGTGCATATTTGATCTGAAGCAGCTTTTAGCCATTTGGTTTAAATCAATCTGTTTCTCCAGTTGACATATAAACTGCCAATAAATGAATAAGTAAATTTAAAAAGTGTGTGTGTGTTCTTTCTCTTCTATTATAGATTCATTGGAGAGAAGTGGAAATATGTACCTGATAAAGCTCAGCACGGTGACTGTAATTACTGACATTTCCCTTCACAAGGGAGATCATACACACAGATCTGTGGAGCGACTGTACAAGCTTGCAATGCACAGTGCTCTTAGTACACACACAGATCAAAATAAGTATGGTCCAGTTATCTGTCTGCCTGGGGAAGGTACCAGTAAGAGCTTTCACCGCTGGGCCCGATAGTTTCACAGCAGGTATGAAAATAGGTAGCCTTGACAGATTAGAATCATACGTTTCAATAAAGTTAGCTGTTCCCATGCACAGTTTATCTGTGATATCCACCTGGTCCTCTGCAGTCAAGAAAATGTGCACTTTGAAGCACACACAGCTCAGTCCTCTTTTCTGATTCAGTTCTTTGTGATTCAGCTCTTTGACCTTCAGTTTACACATTGTGTGAAGTACATTTGTCCAGAGACTCTCTGAAGATCCATTTTTCAGATAAAATCTGTGACTGTTCATATATTTTAACAGCAGGTGATACACATGACAGTAATTTAAACAAGTGTGTGAAGACTGATTTAAAGCCTGGACAATAAAAAGAAAGGGAAAAAAAAAAAAAAGATTTTCAAGATTATGTTGACATTTAATTTCACTCTTTGCACTGGTGGTAGCCTGTTGTTGAACATTTCACACTTCATATTCATTTACTCTAACAATCCTTGCTTAAAATGCTTACCTTATGTGAGCCCAGAGTGGTCTGGTCAACCTCCAGTTTGTGCTGTGTACCCAAGACCTGCTTATTTAGAATTTCACAACGCCAAAATACTGGGCACCTTGAAAAAAACACCTGCACTCTGATCGCACTCTGATTTTTTTCCACAGAAAGTATCACTATGTGTGTAGAATTACATTTTTCTGCAAAGTGGCTGAAAGAAAACAAACAGATGATCATAAGCTCACTGTGTCCAAAACCAAGTGCACATGATTATTCAGTCATAGCATAATGGAATCACATAATCATTTTCTGACATCTTTCATGTAAATCAGATGTTTAACTGTACATTATATTCCCATTGTTAATACAATATATATATATATATATATATATATATATATATATAGTCAATGACATGAACATGAAACAAATCATACCCACCCTTGACATGCTATCAGAACATGTGTCATAGTAAATGTCAAGGCTTTGCTAACATTAACAGCTTTGTCCTCTGGATGCTCTCTTTGTTGATTTTGTCCATCAGCATCTCTTAAGCTAAGTGATCTACAGCAAGGGTTCAGCTCTCTTGTCAGCAGAGCAAGTAGAACCACAGTGGCTCCTCTCATCTCAGAGGCTGTGCTGGTTCGGAGTTACTGTTCAGGGTACTGTCCTAGCTTTATACACTCCTTTAGTGACACAGGAGGAAGGAACTGATGTGAAACACAAGGGCCAATTCCCAGGGTGAACATTACTTTACACAAACACTATTTCAGACAATATTTGTTTTAACTATGGTACAATAACGCCTGAAAATTTTACATTTATTTTCACTGCATCTTCAGATGGCACTGCATGTTGCTTTCATTTGAATAAATGCAATGCTTCTTTAATTAGGAACTTTATTCAAAATGCAAAAAATATATATTTAACAAACATCTTTTGACAATTTACAGTTTTTACATTTGAATTAAGTTTAAATGAGTTTGAGAACCTTACATTGTACATTTCTATTCAGAACAGAAAAATTACATGATAAGGGATAGACGTACTGTCAGTTCAGTGGGAGTTGTATTTTTTTTTTTTATACCTCAGTGAAGATGCTTGATAAACACAAACTATAAATATATCAAATAAAATAGTAATCCTAATACATAAAATGTATTAGGATTATTTTATGAGTTTTTTTAAATGATTATAATAATATAATTAATTCAATTAATGTGTAGGGTACAGTGGGAAAATATATCCAGCTTTTTCCTGATGTAAAAATGGGCACCGTCATTTGCAAATTATATGGGTGTAGTCTTCGATCTTATCCACATCTAGTTATTTTTAACTGTAAAAAAACAGTTTGTTTTGCAGCTTGATATTAAAAATTAGTGCGTGTTATAATGTTATTTTTATGTGTTATCTTAATTACAAACACACTGGTTTGTAGTGCAAACAGTTTTACTATTTACTACAGTACATGTTTTTATTCTCCTTGTCATTTACATATAGTGTCCAACGAACCAGAAGCCTCACCCATAGGCTTACTTCTGATTTGATATAATACAGCCTCTAATACAGAGTATTTTTTGGAAAGATTTTCACACCTGGATTTTTCGGATTCTCTACCATTCCTCCTTGCAGATACTCTCCAGTTTTGTCAGGTTGAATGGTAAACATTGGTGGACAGCCATTTTTAGGTCTCTCCAGAGATGCTCAATTGGGTTTAAGTCAGAGATCTGGCTGGGACATTTAAGAACAGTCACAGAGTTCCACTCCTGAATCCACTCCTTCGTTATTTTAGCTGTGTGCTTAGGATCATTGTCTTGTTGGAAGGTAAACCTAAAGCTGGTAGAGGGCTGCAATGATGGTTGACTTTCTACAACTTTTTCCCATCTCCCGACTGTATCTCTGGGGCTCAGTGACAGTGAACTTTGGGTTCTTCTTTACCACTCTCACCGGACGGCCAGCTCTAGGAAGGGTTCTGGACGTCCCAAACGTATTCCATTTAATGATTATGGAGGCCACTGTGCTCTTAGGAACCTTAAGTGCAGCAGAATTGTTTTGTAACCTTGGCCAGATCTGTGCCTTGCCACAATTCTGTCTCTGAGCTCTTCAGGCAGTTCCTTTGACCTCATGACTCTCATTTGCTCTGACATGCATAATAAGCTGTAAGGTCTTGTATAGACAGGAGTGTGCTTTCCTAACCAAGTCCAATCAGTATAATCAAACACAGCTGGACTCAAATGAAGGTGTAGAACCCTCTTAAGGATGATCAGAAGAAACTGACAGCACCTGAGTTAAATATATGAGTGTCACAGCAAAGGGTCTGAATACTTAGGACCATGTGCTATTTCAGTTTTTCTTTTTTTAATAAATCTGCTAAAATGTCAACTATTCTGTTTTTTTTTTTCAAAATGGGGTGCAGTGTATGTTAATGAGGACAAACAAGAACTGAAATGAGAAAATGGCTGCAATATAACAAAGAGTGAAAAATTTAAGGGGGTCTGAATACTTTGTGTGTGTGTGCTTATAATCAGTCATTTGAACAAATGAATAAAGAGCAATGGGGCAGGAGTCCCCGGATACTTGAAAGGAAAATTTAATATAATTCGAAATATCCTTGTTAATTAAAATGTTATAAATGTTTATTTTTCTCTCTCTGTGCATGCTTTTTGTTTGTTGTTTCATTGCCAAAGTCCATATGGAAAGGTCCCCATATGAAAAGCTACACAACAGTCTTTAATTTGTTGCTATGGCTGTTGTTATGGTCACCGTGATTTTGCCAAATAAGACATGATCTCGGATAAACATTACTGTCCAAAATTATAGACGTATCCCAATCCCTACCCCTAATACTAACCCTACCCAATATGTATGCCTAAAATCACTGGGAACGGGTTCAGAAGCACCTAACCATGATTATGAGCCTAAAACGTATACTTCCAGAAAAATTGTCCATCAAGATCTGATTGGTTGATCAAGAATGATAAAGATGACAAGAATGTTGATCCAGGAACATCTTGTACTTGGTGAAATCATGCTTACCCTGTTGGTCATACCTTCTATAAATAGTCAATGCACACATGGGAACATCATAGTTCGGGGACTGATCTTTTAAAGACCTTTTGTGTTATTTAGGTCTTCCATGGGAATGGAGGCATGCAGGAGGTTATATTTGGAATACAATTTATTTGTATAAGTTCAATGTAGTAAGAGTTAAGAGCATTTCTGAATTACAGTACAATAATTGAGAAGCTGGCATGACTTTATTTTGGCAGAAAAAATAAAAAGTACATATTCTCACATTCACTCATAAAGGTCTGATCATGACCTTTAACAGAAGACTTAACAGAAAAGAG
Organism: Enteromius afrohamiltoni; assembly: GCA_034779775.1. Lineage (NCBI taxonomy): Eukaryota > Metazoa > Chordata > Actinopteri > Cypriniformes > Cyprinidae > Enteromius > Enteromius afrohamiltoni. Next base: position 1,171,372 of record JAUYWG010000018.1, on the reverse strand, counting down.
AGAATATTGCAATTTGTTTCTTACTTTATTTCCACTAGAGGGAGGTCTGTTACATTTACTTGGGCGACTGAAAATTGGACTTCACCAAGGCCTTTGATGTCTTTTTATATCATATAAACAGGTTAATGTGGCATTTTTCCTAGTACATGTTTTTTTGTGTTTGCATCTGGTCTTAGCAGGACAACATAACATTTTGGAATGAAAATACAGATCAATAGACTATAACTGGAAGCTAAAATGGCGAATATCTCCACTGCTACTGTAAACTTCCCGGGTGTGCTTAGGTATGCTGGGATAAAGGCAATCCAGACAGCACAGAATATGAGCATGCTGAAGGTTATGAATTTGGCTTCATTAAAATGATCAGGCAGCTTCCTAGCTAGAAAAGCCAGAATGAAGCACATGGCAGCCAGTAAGCCAATATAACTCAGCACAGCCCAGAAACCGACAGCTGAACCTAATCTGCATTCTAGAATTATCTTTTCTCTGTGATAGCTCATGTTCATATATGGGGAAGGTGGGGATACTGTTAACCAACAGAAACAGATGAGAACCTGTACAAGAGTAAAGCCAACAACACTGATTCTCTGTTGAAGAGGCCCAAACCATTTCATCACATTACTTCCTGGAAGTGTAGCTTTGAAGGCCATTAACACCACTATTGTTTTTCCCAAAACACAAGAGATACAGAGAACAAAAGTGATCCCAAACGCTGTGTGACGCAACATACAGGACCACTCAGTGGGCCGACCGATGAAAGTAAGTGAACAGAGGAAACACAGAGACAATGAGAAGAGAAGCAGGAAGCTCAGCTCGGAGTTGTTAGCTTTTACTATCGGTGTGTCTTTGTGGTGAAAAAATACTGCAAATATGAACATAGTTAGAAATGCCCCAAGTAACCCAAACATTGTCAAAATTATACCCATGATTTCAGTGAATGACAGGAATTCCACTGTCTTTATGATACACTCATCACCTCTGATATTGGACCAGTATCCAAAAGGGCACTTCACACAGTCAGATGAATCTATTGTGGGTAAAAAATGTAAATACAATAGTAATGAGTTTCAATTAAGCCTTTTGTATATAATTTACCACTATAAATTAGACAGACGTGTTCAAATTATGTTTTTAGGACAGTTTATACAATCATTTTGATTAAAATTTATGTCAAATTTTTCCACTCGATTCTCTTTTGATAAACTGCAAGTGTTAAAAGAGCAATTAAACACGCATTACCTGTTGTGTTACTAATTTCTCCTGGGGGGCATGGAATACAGTCAAAACAGCAGATGGGCCTTCCCTTCTGCACCGCTTTCCTAGTGCCTAGGGGACAGCTCTCACTGCACACAGACACAGGCACCTGCCACACACCAGGGGAAATCTACTTGAACAACAATAGAAAAATAATATGCTGCTTGACATGTTTGCACATGTTTACACATGTTTGTCTGTGCCATTATGATGCATCACTGCACCACATGTGCACTTTGGATTTTGATGTGATTGGTGAGTTCATTTGAAAAGAGACTCTTACAGTCCTTAGGCCTCCTCCCCAGATGATGTTGACATTGTTCATAGTAAACTGTTGCCCTCGAGGCTGAGTTGCATCATAGTAGCCAATTGTGACTATTTCCATTGTGCCTTTTGTGACCTTTTGTAAGTTTACCAGTTCATATCTCGCAGGGGAGTCACCTTTGTTATCGAAAAACAATGTCTCTCCTCCATTCATGGTGAAATTCAGAGTCTGCAGATAATGTAAAATCTGAGATGGAAAAACACCATATGGTGACTGCAATGATGTTTTGTTTGAATCATGCCATTTACTTGTATGTTTACATATAGATACTTTATATTTAGAAAATATTTTACCTGCCAAGGTTGTACTGTAGTTGGTTGGGTACAGGTGGCATTAGAAAATGGGCCTTTTTGTTGCTTACATGACAAGAGATTATCCAATGCATGAGCAATTGCATATACAGCCTTGTAGACATTATTGGCATATCTCAGATCAGACACATCAGTAAAAGGATGTCTGACATATTTTAAGTGCTCTGAGCCATTGCATGACCTTTGTGTAGTATTTGGGCTTAGCGAGCATTGAAAAACATTTTCCCAGAATTCTTTAAGAAACATACTATTTGGAAACTGAGAGGGACTGACATTTTGTAGAAAAGGGCCTAGTCCAGGTATTTGAGCATTGCGCACAGTGAATCCTATAGATCCTATTAGCAAAGAGTGGCCATGGCTACCGATAAAAGAGTCATCTGTAATCCAGGCATCACTTCCGATCCACTGCAGTCCTGTAATATTTTGCCTGTATAGCTCATCCACAAGTATCTTAATCTCTCTGTGTGACATGAAAGCCACGATTACCTTAGATGTGGAGGTTTTGATAGTGTCTACGGTATTTGTTAACGACGTTTTTGATCCTGTGCTTTCAAAAGCTTCCAAGTATTCAATACAGACTCCTTCCTCTTGTGCAGCCTTGATGAATGTGCCAATGCCATTTTTACCATAATCGTTGTCATTGCTTAAGGCCCCAACCCATGTCCATCCAAAATGTTTCACCAGCTGGGCTAGTGCTCTGCTTTGGTAGTTATCACTTGGAATAGTTCTGAAGAAAGAAGGAAACTCTTTTCTGTTGCTTAGGCAAGCACAGGTAGCAAAATGACTGATCTGTGTGAACACAAATACAAATGTAACAAAAACATGAGATTGAGAGAAATTCATTATTTTTTAGAACCTGTTTTGTTTGTTTTTTTACAGAGTCTGTAACAATGTATAACATAAAAATGGTAAATTTGATGCATGTACAGATAATATAATTAGATGACATCTCACCACGGGCATGTTGAATCGTCCAGTTATTCTAGTAAACCCAATGGTTGGAGTGGATCCTGAATGACCTATTATAGCCTGTACAGTATCGGCCTTGGTGCAGTTTAATTCATGAAAGATGGCATCTTGTCCATTGGACAGAGAAAGTGCAGACTGAAGGATATTAGAGAACCCACAAGCATTGAAGATTTCATACCCCAGTGTGTGGTTTGGGAGTATATTTGGGTTTTTATTTATTTCCTCTATTGCAAAGATCATAGTGCATGCGAATTTAAATTCCCTGTAATTGATACTAAAGAGACATATTTCGTTAGAGGAGGAGCGGAAAAGTATAGTACATAGAAGCAAGTACTGCTTCTTCTTTATGCAAAACATAGACATTAATGCATTATTCAATCATACACTTGCATTGAAGACATACATACTCCTTGCATTTTGGTTGAGGAGGTAATCGGGTAAACTTTGGAATCACCCCTGTATAGCCTGTGTAAAATGTGAAGATGCCTCCGATCTTTAGAGCTCCATCTTTGATGAACTCAGGCAGCTGTGCTTTGCCCTGTCGTGTACAGTCTGGCTGTTCTGCTTTGATCAACACTGACAAGAACAGTAGTAGCTCCAGAATCAGCATTGTGGATTGGATCCCTTCAAACACTCAGTGGCCAACACGTGCACTCTTTTTATAAACCAAAGCTTTTGTTTACACCCATAGCAGAGGATTAATTATTTTACATCATGTATATATTTTATAGATGTGTGACCCAGGACTGCGAAACCGCAAAACAAAAAAGTATTAGTTAGCACAAGTATATTTGTAGCAATAGCCAACAATACATTGTATCGATTAATGTCCTTTTCTAACAAACCATGCATCGATAGAAATCTTATTTATTTACTTTCACGTGATGTATAATTTTGTGAGTGTGTGTGTACTTACAGGTCCTTTTCAAAAAATTAGCATATGGTGATAAAGTTCATTATTTTGTACTTCATTGAAATGTACTGATAAACATTACACTTTCATATATATTTTAGATTCATTACACCCAACTGAAGTAGTTTCAAGCCTTTTATTGTTTTAATATTGATGATTTTGGCATACATTTAACATACATCTGTGGCACTGCTGAGGTGTTATGGAGGCCCAGGATGCTTCAATAGCGGCTTTAAGCTCATCCAGAGTGTTGGGTCTTTTGTCTCTCAACTTTCTCTTCACAATATCCCACAGATTCTCTATGGGGTTCAGGTCAGGAGAGTTGGCAGGCCAATTG
>JAUYWG010000018.1:1139208-1149371 GCA_034779775.1 Enteromius afrohamiltoni | reverse complement strand
AATCTTTTGCAGGTGTTTAGAGTTAATTAGTTGATTCAGATGATTAGGTTAATAACTCGTTTAGAGAACCTTTTCATATACCTTTTTTGTGTATATATATATATATATATATATATATATAAATGTGTGTATATATATTCTTATAAACTGCGGAACACATTTGATTCACACACTTTTTGTACATTTATGTTTCTTTTCTTACTTTGTTATAAAATGAAATAAAACTTACTAAACTCATCAAAATGATTTACAGACCGTAAATAAATGAATACACTGACAAATAGACAGATAGAAAGACAGACAGATAGATTGATGGATCTAATTTAGCAGCAGGTTACATCAGTTGTTTGTTCATTGCTTTGGTTGTTGAAATCAATTAAACATGTTTTTGACACTGCTGGGTGTAGCTTTCAGCTGTTCTTCAATTAAAGTGTTTATTATTTCCATTTTTTTTTTTGTTTGCCATGACTGCTCTCTAGCTTCTGGGCAAGTATAAGTCACTGGAGTCTTTGCATCAGCCTGTTTTTCAGGTTGCAACATGTCACTAGTTTTTGTTTTTTTCACTGTTACATCAGTTTGACCCATATTCAGTAATCTAAAACAAATGACAAAAAGTAAGTGAACAAATACAGGGACAGACAAAAGAGTAGCAGGCCACTGGTGTTTATTTTAGTAATCAATAGTCATTACAGTGTAAAACACTTGCAGAATTACTTACTAAATGATTAACAGATATGAGAAAAAAAAAACATTCCTGTTTTCCATTACATAACATTAAGTTTCCCTTCTTTACATACTTATTTGATATATATTTGATTTCATATATATATATATATATATATATATATATATATATACTAGTGAATAGATATATATATATTTGTGAAAAGACAATTAAAAAATAACAACAACATTGTAAGACATGTGGCTTTTCATGTGCACTATGCATTTCCTATTACATCAGGTTATAATTTGGTTTCACTTTATTTTGATGGTCCCTTTAACATTCTGTTGATTATAAGTAACATTGCACCTACATATTTACTCACTCTCAGTAGAGTGCTAGCAGAGTATTAGTAGACTGGCAGGGTTAGGGTTAGAATAAGTGAATATGTTCTTGCAAAGGTACTTATAGTCATTAGATCATCTTTTGGGAGACGATCACAATAAAGATTTAGCAGATATTAATTACAGAGTGTACTGATATTCTAATGAGAGTTAGTTGACATGTAGGTGCAAAGCTACTTATTGTCAACAGATTGTTCAAAAGGGACCATCAAAAAAAAGTGTTACCTATAATTTTATCATAATATTGTGGAGAGCAAATTACACAAACAGTAAAATTTGATTTGGCCTTCCTTGCTCTTTTGTTAAAGCAGCTTAAAAACAGTAATCATAATAGCATTTTATTTATTTATGTGTTTGTTTCCAATTAATCGTGTCTCTATAATATTAAATGGAGGCTTACCAATAATATAGCTAAGCTATTTTATTTCTAAAGATTAAGCTGGATATTTTTTCCCATTATATGCTGCTTTGTATTTTGTTCAGGCTTAAGTAGAATGATATAGCATTTAGGAGCAAATATGCAGAAAAGTAAACCAAAGCTTGAGGCTAAAATGGCAAATATCTCCACAGCCACAATAAATTTTCCAGGAGAACTGACATAACCTGGAATAAAAGTTATCCATACAGCACAAAATATTAGCATACTAAATGTGATGAATTTGGCTTCATTGAAGTTGTCAGGCAGTGTGTGAGCCAGAAATGCCAGAACGAAGCACAAGGCAGCCAAAATGCCAATATAACCCAGCACAGCAGAGAAGCCTATTGTAGAACCCAGACTGCACTCAAGAATGATTTTTTCTTTATAATATTTCATATTTTTGTTTGGATATGGAGGAGATATTGTTAGCCAAAGCACACAGATAAGAACCTGTATTAGTGTAAAGGCAAGAACACTGAGTCTTTGTTGTACAGGTCCAAACCATTTCATAACATTACTTCCTGGAAGTGTAGCTTTAAAGGCCATTAACACTACTACTGTTTTCCCCAAAACACAAGAGATACAGAGGACAAAAGTGATCCCAAACGCTGTGTGACGCAACATACAGGACCACTCAGTGGGCCGACCAATGAAAGTAAGAGAACAGAGGAAACACATAGTCAATGAGAAGAGCAGCAGGAAGCTCAGCTCTGAGTTGTTGGCTTTTACTATGGGGGTGTCCCTTTTATTGTAAAACAGTATGGCCACAAGCACAGTTAACCCTACTCCAAAGAGTGAGAAAAAGACTAGCACCATACCCATAACCTCTGTGAAGGACAGAAACTCTACAGCCTTTAGCACACAATTATTTTTTTCAGCATTAGACCAGAATTCCCCTGGACACTGCTCACAGTTAACTGAATCTGGAAAGGAAGTTGTTTTTACTGTAGTTAAAAATAAATAAATAATAAATAAAATTGTTTTATTAATGAACTCCTTTGATGATAAACTTTATTTTGAACAACAGAATAATAATACAAAATGAGCCACTAATCAGTTTTATTTGAAATCTTTGAAACTGTGAGATGGGCTGAAGATTACCTGTCTCATTGCTGATTTCTCCTTCTGCACATGGAATACAGTCATAACAGCAGACAGGCCTTCCTTTCTGTGCAGCCTTCCTAGTACCTGGAGGACAGCTCTCACTGCACACAGACCTTGGCTTCTACATGAAAAATTACATTATACATTTTTATACTGAAAATAAAGGGAAAATTAAAATTTTAGCTCGGCAAATCTGATGTGATTTTTCATTCTAAAAATGTAACTTATGGACTGTGGTTATTTCATTTCCACCTCATTTTCCACCATTAATCTTTAAACTGCTTTTTGTTTGTTTGGGTTTTTTTTTATAAATGCCACAATAACGAATATAATTTAAACTGTAAACACAAATGTAAACCGTTTGTGTGTAAAAACCAATATGAGCTGTTCTGTACATTTGAAAGGAGCAGAGCTTTGTAGATTGCAATGTTTTTTTTCAGCACCTACATATTGCTGTATTCATTGTTTACCTTATAAAGATCAGAACAATTAGAATGTTGATATTACCTCCAGTTGTCCTCTGGCCCAGATTATGCTGTTAGTGTTAATCACAAAGCGCCTATCAAGGGGCAGTGAAGCATCATAATATCCAACCGATTTAAATTTGAATGATCCATCTATGTTCTGCTGCCAATTCACAATATCATAGTGGGCCACTACACCACCAGTGCTGTCAAACCACACACGATCTCCCATCTTTACAGTAAAATTTACCTTTTTCAAAGCCTCAACCACCTAAAGAAATACGATAACTATATTATATAATTATATTATAAGATAACTATAATATAATAACTAATTAATTTTAACACACTGGAAGGCAAGAATAGGCCCTCTCGGTTTTACCTGCTGTCGTTGTATTGTCAGGCCTTTCTCACAAACATCTTGTTCTCTGCAGTTGAGTAGACTGTGTAGTGAATGAGCCACAGCATAAACTGCTTTGTAGACATAGCTTGGAAATCTTTGTTCAGGCACATCTTCATTATAGTTTTTCACCATAAATAGATCCTGATATTGACTGCCATTTAATTCAGAATTAGAAGAGCTTGGAAAAGCTGTGTCCCAGAATTCTTTCATAACATAATCTGCAAAACCTTCAATTTGAATTTGTTTCACTGCAAAGCCCAGTGACCCTCCCAACACACGAAAACTGTGTGGAGTCATCAAACTTTTTGAAGTTATCCACGCCTCCACACCAATCATTTGGAGTCCTGTGATGTTTTCAATACCTAACTGCTCGAGTAGACTTTTCATGTCAAAACCGGTAAGAAATGCAACAACGACTTTAGTGGTCCCTTGTTTGATGATGTCCACAACTTTAATAACTTTTTCAGGCTCTGTCCTGAGGAATTTCACAGAGTACTCCACACAAATTCCCTCTTCTTCAGCTGTTTTCAAAAATATGGCCATTCCATTGTTTCCATAGTCATTGTCACTGTTCACAGCTCCAACCCAAGACCACCCAAAGTGCTTAACTATATGTGCAAGTGCTCTGCTTTGGTAATAATCACTGGCAATTGTCCTGAAGAAAGATGGATAATCTTTCCTATTACTAAGACAGTCACATGTGGCTGATGGACTTATCTATAAAAAAGAAAACACATATGTACAAATAAGCATCAGTATAACTGTATAGTATTAATATTACATTTCACTGCACATGCTACTTACCACTGGAATTTTAAAAGGTTCTGTGGTTCTGGATAAAATCACTGTGTTGGAAGACTCTGTTTCTCCTATAATGGCAAGTATAGGAGGCTGTCCAACACATCTGTCCCCTTTTGCAAACTCTAGACCATTCATCAATGCCATAATTGCACTCATAGAAAACAGCCTTGAACCACATGTATCGTAAATTTTATAACCAACAGAAATATTTGGGAGCAAACTTTTACTTTTGTTTATCTCCTCAATGGCAAAGATCATGGTTTGAGCTAGCCGAAGATCTTTTATATTCACACTGTTAAGACAATAAACCATCAGCATAAATATCAACTTAATAAAGAAACAGATAAATAAAAGGTAACAAATCAATAATGTATGAATACATTGTTTTGTACCTGATAAAACAATACATATAAAATACAAATGTAAAATGCTCTATTTACAATGAAACAAACCTGGAGCATGACATATGCTGAGGTTTTTGCGTAAACTCAAATGAAAGAAATGATCCTTCAGTGTGGATAACAAAAAGTGCTCCAATGATTATGTCTCCATCCTTGGAAAGCAGTGGATACTCAGGGTCTCCCATCATTTGGCAAATAGTGTTTTCTGCCTTTGCTTTTAAATAGAAAGGCAGAAGTGTGTAAAGAAAGATAAACATGCCAGAGTTTTACTGTGCCTGACAAATTCAAGATACCTGTTTAAGTATTTTGCATTTTATAGACCTAATTAGTATGGATGAATGGCTGTGAATGTAGTCAGTTAATTCATAGGGCAGGAAATGAGGCGGGTCAAGGAATAGAGTCAAAGTAATTTGACAGAATAGTACTAATTTATAAAACTGTTTATACTTAATTTTTTTAAGCTTTTTTGGTACTCTTTTAATCAGATTGTCAATTTTGTATCTAGTCTTTAAGGTCAAAGATATATAAGATATATGAAGGTACTTTGATATATATATAAACCATAAAAACCCCCAACTTAAAAAGTTTTCGGATTAAATGCATTTTATTTTACTTTATTTATTTATGTATTTTTTGAGTCAAAAATAAAATATATGTTTTGACAAAAATATGGTTTGGGGAGGAACGTGAATGTAGTAATCACTCGCGGCTGGCAGCCGATTTCCTAATCAAGTACACCCAAATCAGACCCCTTTCCCTTTACTATAAAATACTCCAGTTTCCTTGTTTCCACATCTCGCCTACCCAGTCTTTCATTTGCCCCAACCTACTATCCACCTCAACTGAACCAGACACAGTGGATGCTCTAATCAAAAAAGAATTAGACTCCACTTTCATGATCGGCCCTTTCCCGCCTTTCAGTACCTACCGAATCAGCCCTATCGGCATTGCCACTCGGAAATTCTCAGGAAAAAAGAGACTTATTATCGATCTCTCTTCCTTAAAGGAGCTTGGATGGCCAAAGTTGACATTATCTCTGCTTTCAAAGTCATGCCCATCCATCCTGACTTCTGGCACCTATTTGGCATCCAATGGCGAAATCTTTTCTATTTCACAGTCCGCCTCACCTTCGGTTGCAAAAGCAGTCCAAAAATATTTGACATGCTCTCCGAAGCCATTTGCTGGATTCTCCAGAATAACTACCAAAGTCACCTCATCCACCTCCTTGATGATTTCCTCGTCATTTCTCACCCCCAAAACCCGCCAGCAGTCGACCTTTCCACCCTCCTTAAAGTTTTCAATAAACTAGGGATTCCCATCACCCAAGAAAAAACTTGGGCCCAAGCACTAACATCGAATTTTTGGGCATCACACTCGACTCCCAAAAATTCAAAGCTTCCCTTCCCAAAGAAAAACTTGACAGAATCACTCTAATCGCATCCAACCTCCTAGCCCACCCCCACTGTTCTAAAAGAGAACTTCTCTCAGTGCTAGGACACCTGAACTTCGCAATGCGCATCATCCCACAAGGCAGGCCATTTATTTCCCATCTGCTATCCCTCGCCTCTTCTGTACCTTCTTTAGAGGATTCCCTAACCCTGCCAAACCCCTGCCTAAATGAACTCCAACTTTGGATCTCATTCCTTTCTCAGTGGAACGGCCATTCTTTTTTCTATAAAGATTGCCTAGCCAACCCCACAGACATCCAACTTTTCACCGATGCAGCCCCATCCATAGGTTTCGGAGGCTTCTACCATAACCAATGGTTCGCCTCCCCCTGGCCCCAAGAATGAACTAACATTCCCCCGCACCTAGCCTCCACAGCCCTTTACAAACTCTACCCCATCGTGGTGGCCGCCGCCCTCTGGGGAAACGAATGGTCCTCTACATGCATTTTTGTACACTCTGACAATAAAACCACAGTCCAATGCATCAATAAACATAGTTCACACTCCCCCGCCATTATGCCCTTAACCAGTTCATCCTCACTGCCAAGCACATTCCCGGTAAAGATAACACAATCGCTGATTCTCTGTCTCATTTTATGTTTCAGAAATTCAGGACACCTGCTCCGGATGCAGACCCCCAGCCAACCCCAGTTCCTCCTTACTCGCAACTAATCTACCCCTAGACCACCCCCTGAGAATGCTCTACGACAATCCATTAACTCCATGTTAATGGCCGTAGCCCTCAGAACCCTCCAATCCTACCTGACAGCTTGGAGAACTTTCAAAACCTTCCACCTAAGCTATAACCTCAATTTCCCAGATTTTTCCCTCCAAGTCATGTCCTCCTTCATCACATACTTGAGCTCCTCTAGATCCCTCCAAGTCAGTTCCATTAAGGGTTACCTGAGCGGGATCCAATTTCTCCACAAATTGATCTACGGCTCTAACTCTCCCTCCATTACAAATGCCCAAACTAATCTCATCATAAAAGGCATCCAAAGAGAAAACCCCTCCCGTCCTGACCAAAGGCTTCCTATAACCTTGGAGATCTTAACCCTCTGCATCTCCACCCTCAGAAGAAACTACTACTCCCCTCTAGTCGATCGAACCCTAGACGCTATGTTTACCCTAGCGTTCTTCGGTTTCCTCAGTTGCTCCGAGATCACTACCAACCCCCCCTTCAATCCTATCATCTACCCCACAATTTCAGACTTATCTATAGTCGACAAGCAAACCATGTCCTTCTTTCTAAAACACAGCAAAACAGACCAGCTCCAAAAAGATCATGTTGTGTACATTTTCAGACTCCAAAGCCCCACCCAACCATACCAATGCTACAAGCTTACCTAGCCTATAGTAACCCGTTTGCCTCTTCCCCCTTTTAACCCTTTTTTCTAGACGAATCAAACCAACCAGCCTCAAGGTTCTGGTTCCAAAAACACCTCAAAGCAGTCCTGTCCAAATCTGGAGTCGACCCTAATCGCTTCTCCTCCCACTCCTTCAGGATTGGAGCAGCTTCCACAGCCGCCAAAAGAGGCCTCTCCCCCAACCAAATACAGACTCTAGGCCGCTGGTCTTCAGACGCCTTCAAAAGCTACATCCGTTTAGACCCTTCAGCCATACGCCAAGCCATGCTAGCTATCACCAGCCCTCTGCCCCATCCTCACCTTACAAAACCTAATTTTGATCCATCCCCAACAACCTAAGCCTATTTCTTCAGCTTCTTGTAGTTTCTCACTCTCTGCCTCCCATAAGCTTGCCTACTCCCATTTTCTTCCCCCTTTCCAAACCTCCAAATCCTTCCTCAGCTGAGGTTCCTCATACCTCCGCGAAGGTACTCTCCCTCAGCCTTTGCGCAACTTCCAGTCCCCTTCCCTCCACCCTACTACCTTTCTCTCTATCACACCTCCGCTAAGGTTCCCATACCTCCACGATGGTTTCACATCTAGACTCCGCGTAGGCTTCCCTATCCATCAGATCCAGTCATCCCACCTCCGCCGAGGATCCTCATACCACCGCGAAGGTTTTACTCACAGCCTCCGCATAGGCTTCCCTTTCCCTCAGATGCAGCTATATTCATACCACCTCCGCCAAGGTTCCTTATACCTCCTCGAAAGTTTTACTCACAGCCTCCGCATAAGCTTCCCTTTCCCTCAGATGCAGCTATTTCCATCCCACCTCCGCTGAGGTTCCTTATACCTCCACGAAGGTTTTACTCCCAGCCTCCGTGTAGGCTTCCCAGTCCCTCAGACACAGTCTTCACTTATCCCACCTCCGCTGAGGTTCCTCATACCTCCGCAAAGGTTTTACTCCCAGCCTCCGCGTAGGCTTCCCTTTCCCTCAGATACAGCTATTTCCATCCCAGCTCCGGTGAGGTTCCTTATACCTCCGCAAAGGTTTTACTCCCAGCCTCCGCAAAGGTTTCCACTTCTCCCAAGCCTCATGTTCTCTCCTACCCACCATACCAAATTCCAATCTCAGCCTCCGCGCAAGCTTCCTCGCCAGTAGCATCCACCTCTGCCAAGGTCCCCAATACCTCTGCGAGTATCTTTTCAAGCCTCCAAGTAGGCTTCCTTGCCTATCCCTTTTTTCCAAAGATTCCCGCTAGACAACTCCGCTGAGGTTCGCAATAGCTCCACACTTCCAAGCCTCCGCATAGGCTTTTCTTACCTATCCCTTCCTTCTCCTAAAATTTTCTGATAGACACCTTCGCTGAGGTTCCTAATACCTCCGCGAAGGTATTCTTCCAAGCCTCCGCAGAGGCTTCCCAATCTACCCCTCCATCTTTATAAAAGAAACCCAGATACAGCATCCTCCCTCAACGCTTTTTTGGCCGCCCAAATTTGGCTGCTGTCTCTAGAGCTCTTCTTGGGGGCAGACGGCGAATGAGCCAAGCACCGAACTCTCATCCTCGCTAGGGTTACATTCCCTAGGGTTCAGAGTCCGCCGTGCTCCCGGTTTGCTCCCCAGACAGCTCGCCAAATTGGCTGCAAATTCAAACTATTTGATTACCAGGAAACGTGAACTCTAAGTATATGTTTTGACAAAAACATAGTTTCGGGAGGAACGTGAACGTAGTAATCACCCGCGGCTGGCAGCCGATTTCCTAATCAAGTACACCCAAATTATACCCCTTTCCCTTTACTATAAAATACCCCAGTTTCCTTGTTTCCACATCTCGCCTTGATCGTATCCCTCCTCCTTCCCTTCTCCACCTTCTTTCCCTTATCCCACGCCGGGGGGACAAATGGCGAACGAGCCAAGCACCGAACCCTCAACCTCGCTAGGGTTACATTCCCTAGGGTCTGTTTTCATTTAGGGACTCTCATCAATGAACTCATGTCTCCGCCCACTCGTTTGTTGTCTAGGTACTTCATTGTTTTGTCGCCACCCACTGACCTAGATTCATTTGTATAAAACCCGGAAGTGTCTGTATGTTTGTACGGTTCGTTGTTTGTGTTACATTCATTCGTGTTCCAAGTATTTCGCTGTTGGATTATCTGTTAAGCACTTCTGCCTGGATCTGGACCTTCCCTCTGTCTCTCCCCAAGGACTCTGTTTATCAGTATTGTGACTCTTTTACTTTGTTTTTCAACCCCGCCTCTGTCCGTGTCTCCTGGCGATCTATCACTGTTATCCTGACTTTGATCCTTTAACACCATTAAACACTGTTTGCACTTGAACTTGCACGCCTCGCGTACTCTCACGGTAACATCCACTTATTGACTTAATTTACCAACCAAAATTGTATTCAGTATAACAATCCTGTCAGGCGTTTTTCAAGAAATCTGCCACTAACCTAAGTTTTGCCTGTTTGTCAGCAATAAAATGTAATGCTTCCTTATTCTTTTTATCTATTTGAATATGTACAAGTCAGAAAGGCATGTTGTTAAGGCTGTTATTCCAACTGGTTTAGGCCGGGAGACCAGCTGGAATGACCAGCTAAAACCATCCTGACCAGCCTAGCCAGGCTGGGAGCAACCAGCCAAAGCAAATATTTAACAAATATTACTTAATCTGAAGCAAAATTTTATTAGTTTTTCTCAGTCGCTTTGG
>JAUYWG010000018.1:1121834-1139108 GCA_034779775.1 Enteromius afrohamiltoni | reverse complement strand
GGAATTCTATCAGATTTAAACCGGTAGGTAGCAACTTTTTGATTTGAAGGTTATTTCAATTACAGCATTATTTCAAGGGCATAGTTCTTCAGTCCCACGGTTTTATAGCATGGAGTCCAGGTTCCTCCGTCTTGTCTGTCATAGTGCACAGGTATAAACTGGGAACAGCCAACAGTTACATGAAATCGGCCAGTCTACAGCTGTCAATGATGCAACCCCTTTCATCTGTGTGGCTACTGACAGAGAACACCTTGAAAGAGCACCAGTCTGAAAAGCAACAACAATGGTTGGATCAACAAGAGTCAATTAATTATGTTCAAGGAACATTCACATAATATGTCAAATGACATATTATACATATGACATATAAATATATATATATTTAAAAAGTGAGTATGAAAATAACCAAACATAAAGACATAAGTTATTGTATTAGCTATGTAGGGAAGTCATTTTTTTTGACTTTGTTGCAAAAGAGTATACTTCTCAGTTGATGCATGTGTGGGGAAAAAAAATACCCAATGCTCTTCTTTGGTGTAGGGTTTAGTTCTTATTTTTTGTCTCACACATATGAAATAAATGGCTACTGTTCTCACGCAGGAAAATATTTTCAAAAACAACAACAAAAAGGAGTAGGCCAGTGCTTCCCAAACCTATGCAGGGGCCTTTTCCATAAACCAAGATTAGAGAATAATCCAGGCTTATTTCTGTAAGTCAGGCTTATTTTTGGTAGATTCGGTTTTTAAAAATCAAACTTTAAAAAGTTCAAACTCAGTTACTCCGGCAAATTATCCTGGGAAATTAACCTGACCATCGGCAGCGGGAACCTTCGCCCGAGTACTAGCGTTTCTACCCGGACTCTTTAAAACCACGTACCTCTGCGGCTTCGCGCCGTTTTGGCCCTTCCACAGACTATTTAAGCTCTGACCTTTGCCACAAGAGGTCGCAAAGTCTTGATTTGCCTCGGCCATCGTTTCTGAGCGTTTTTCCAGTATCTATTGTTTTGACTACCCGTGTTTGATTTTCTGGCTATGTATTGTTTTCTGCCATTTTGCCGCTTGCCCTGATCTATTGCCTGTTTTCAACTACGAGTACTGCCTGTCCCTCTATTTACCTGTCATCCTGTGTACCTGTTTGACTTCTCTCATTAAATTGTTGCAAATGGATCCACACGACTCCCACGAATCCCTACACTGTCACACTAAGTCTGAGTTCAGGCTTAACGGACATACCATTAATAATCACCTGCTGGTAATTAAAAGTCATTTTATTTTACTTGACCACTATTATTAAAATAAATAAATAAATAAATAAGGAAATGTACTTTACTAATAAATGAAAGAAATTATAAGATACAAATAAACTATGTTAAAAACTTGTGTGTTTATTTGGTGAGTTTGGTAATTAATTAATTAAAAGTATATAAATGGGGAGCTAAACTCGTTTCCAAACTTAACCATGGCGTGTCCTTTCATAGATGAGGTGGTGGATGAAGGAGCTACTGTCATGTGGAGAGCATTTCAAAGAGAGAGAACTTTCAGAGACAGGTCAGACCCATTGGCTTTTAATGACAGCTACCTGTATGAGCAGTATAGGTTCTCAAGAGATGGGACTGAGTATATTTGTAGATTACCAAACCCACAGATTGCAAATAATACATGGCGCAACAGAGAGCTTACAGTCCCACAGACGGCATGCATTGCACTTCGCTTTTTTTGCCAGTGGAACATTTTTGTACACAGCTGGAGATGCAGAGAATATCAGCAAAGCATCAGTTTGCCGCTCTGAACGAACTGTGTACCTTTCTTTAAAAAAACTCCTCAATGTGTTCATCACAGTCCTTGGCCACAAAGATATTTGTACCGTTAAACATGTCTTTTATGGAACAGCTGGTAAGTTCAAATAACTCTATAACACATGGAAATATTTCTTGCCTGCTGATTTTACATGGTACATATTTAAAACAAACAAATAATTTTACTAGGTTTCCCAAATGTTATCAGTGCATTGGCCTGCACTCATGTGCGTATTAAGTGTCCATCTGGTCCACATCAAGCGGACTGTGAATAGGAAATCAGTACACAGCATCAATGTACAGGTACAGTCCCACTGAGATGATATTGAAGGCTATGCTCTAGCACTGATCGTTCTGTACCAAACTGGGCACCAGAGTTTAGTTCATTGCAATTAAAATGTAGTGACCTACAGATTTAAGTCTTACATTTATTTTCTAAAAAAACAAAAAACATTTGGGCTGATAAAGTCAAGGTTCCAGTGCCTGAAGCACCTCAGAGTGGCTCCACCTAGGGCATGTGACATTGTAGTTGCTTGTGTAGTGCTCCATAACATTGCTTGTCTGAGGAGCGAGAAATAATATGTGAAAACACATTATGATCATTTTATCACACAAGTACTCTTTTTAATATACAATACAGTAGTTCTGCATGGAACCTGTGACTACATCAGGCCTCCTTGAACATACAGACCACAGTCTCATCCTCCTCAACTGATGGGCCTTCTCCCTGTGACCACTGATTACACTCAATAGCTTACATGATGGCAACATGATGGTTGGTGGATCCATCAAGTACACAGAATCTTTGGTCAATATGAAACCAAAAAAAGGATATATGTATTTTTTTTTCTTTTTTTTTTTTTACCAAAATGCATCATTACAGTAGCACAAGTACCTCTACTTGACATTACTGCTATGATGTACTTAGGCTTACAATGCCTAAGGAATGAGGAAATCAGTTAATCAGGAAGGAATAATGATAATAATAAAACACACACACACACACCTTTTATATAGTCACTCCTTATACTATATACTTTTATTTTCACCTTTTTCCTTCACTTAAGTTGCTGCTGCATAAAAGCAATGACTGTTATTCACACACAAACTTGCAATGTATTGTGACACACATTCAATATTGATAAAGTATTTTAAATAGTTTACACCGCTACTTACGCATTGACATGATCAGCAATTTCCTGCCAACCTTTCTCTCTTGCTATGTTTATTGCCGCTGTATTTCCTTTTTTGGTGATGACATCTGTAAATTCTTCATACGTCTCTAATAGTAAACGCTGTTCTGTTGCAGTGAACATCGCAGCTCTTTCTTTCCCTTTCGTCGCCATGATAGCCCACAGTAAATCGGTTGACCCACGTTCGATATTCAGGACTTTTAAACAATGGCTTGCACGCGCAATTACCTAGACTATTTTAACCTGACTCAAATTAGTAAGATTCTAATGATCCTAAACTTACTGTTATGGAACCAATTTGAGCGCGGATGTTTAGTTCAGCTCATTCAAGTCAGGTTTTGGACTTTAATCACCACTTTTCTAAGCGGCTTTTATGGAACAGCCCCCTGGTCTTTGACTTGTTTTGGACTTGGACTAAAGCTCTGACATCTACTAGGTACATATTGATAAATTACAAGTTTTGCATAGGAGAAAATGACCATACGCCCGATTTTTTGTAATTGAGGCCCACTGTCCAGGGGTCCCTTCTCCATACGTCGCTAACTCAGTTAGCTGGGAGCAGGTTTATTTCATGTAAACAGGATTTAGGCTGTGTTTAGAAAATAATTACGATGATTCACACATGATATGTATATAAAAATATAAATAAAATATCATATCAATTATCAAAAGTATCATATCGCTACTTATTACCAGCCCTCTTGTGTTTCCTAGTGTCTTTATTAAAGTTTACGACAGCGTTTTAGTGCCAAAAAAAAAAAGAATCTAAAACTACGAGATTAAAGTCGTAATATTTTGAGAATAAAATCTTTAAAGAATAAAGAGCACCCCGAGATATCCTCTGCATTTAAAATCTGCCATTTTTATAGCGAAATACATGCATTTTGTATTTTATATTTAGCAGAACAGAACATTATTGCGATTGCTGGTTGTCTGACAGGCTACAAATAATAAAAATAAAACAGTATAATGCGCAATCTGATCAGTAAAGAGCTTGAACAACACATTATTGTAAGACACAATATAAAACTGAAAGCTGTAACTTTGTTAAAAAAGTTCTAAAGGGACAAATTTAAAAAAGGGACTAAATGATCATGTGGTGCCACTGGGTGACACACACCCGGGTCTGATCAACCCATGTTGGGCCAACCCCGGCAGAGGGTGTCTTGTGATGAGTGGCCAAAACACCCAATGAGGGAAAGTGCAAAGCAAGGCTTAAGGGTGAACCATTAAGAAAGAGGTAGAATTGAAGTCATGAAAAGAGAGTCAGTTGACCACCTTTAAAACCATCAGTTCCATAATTAATATTAAAACTCTGTTTTGTTTAGTTATATGTACGATACATTGCCTCTTTGGTGAGGGTCCGATGGAGTCTCAAAGTCCAGATGGTTACAAGGTTTAGGATTGGCATGTCCTCCTGGTTTGAAGAGCGATGCATTCCCAAAAGGTGTTCTGACTCTGGTGATTGGTAGATAAAAGAAGAGCTGGGAAAGAGATCTTTCACGATCTTAGGTAAATTAAAAATACAAGACCGCAAAAGTCTGGCTCAGAGCTTAGTTGTTGCAGTGGAGCTAACTTCTCATCTCAGTCTCTGCAGCTTGTGCTGCATCTAGGCCAAGCTGATGCGGCTGCATCGACTCCAAGGGCCTTGGTCAGGAGACCAGAGAGAAATGCTGGCGTTCCAGCATCCAGAAAAGTAGCAAGAGAAAAGAGAAAGAGATACAGTTTCTGCTGCGTAGGCTTTTTGTAACCTGCTGAGGTCACACCTCCGGTATGTCAACGACCAATAGTGTATTTGATGCTTTGCAGGGAACTTTTATGACTCTTTGTTCCTAAGCATGCTATTTTGCATACACACATATAACATACACTCTCAATTAGATCATCTGAAGATGAATCCTTAGGTACCAAACATGACATGTGTTGATCTGATGAGGTGGAATAAGCTGATGATCTATCAAAAACAATATACCGTACACAAAATTATATGCAAGGACAATAACAATATAAACATGAAGGGTTTGTATTTACTCAAAAGAAGTTTTCCTGTGAATTAATTTAGGGAAAAGTCCATTGTCTTTGATAAAGGGAGAACAGTTACTCTGTTCTGCTTGCATCCCTCCGAGCCCTAAACTGACCTTATCAGTTGAGTTGCCATGGAAATGGAAGGCCTGGCCTGCCCCCCTGGGGTGGCCAGTCGGGGGATGTCTCCAATGTGAGTTGCCACTTGGGTTGGTGAAAGCGGCATTAAAGATTGTTAATATTTGTTAAATGTTAAAAATAGTTTGTGACTGATTGGTTCAAATGCTACAGCCAAATAAAAAAATAAAAATAATGGCCACCCTGCTGAAAAATTACACTTGGAATGAATAGTGCTTAATGTATTCATGTATGAATAACCTGCTTTGTCCAACTCTCTTTGAAGACATTTCCTTTTGTACTGTGAACCTCCTCCTCTTGTTGGCTGAGTGCTAAAAAACAAATTTCACAAATGTATAAATTATTATTATTATTATTTTTTTTTTACAAAAGGATGTAAAAAAAGTGTGTCCTATGTCCAATGTCCTATTGGTGACAGACATATTCAATATTAAATTACATACATGTGGTTTGCATGTGAGGCTAGTCCTCTAGGGTAGTCATACACAGTAACATTGGGGGCATGTTTCTATGAAAGCAGGAGGTCCGTGTAATCACGAGGACTCTCAGCTCTGATGTTAAATTTCACAGAATAGACAACTCCACAAGGGCAAGTTATAACAGCCCATCCACCTAAAATGAGAAACAAGTTAAATCAAAATCCCCTAAAATAACTGTCTGTTTGTCTCTAAACATTTATAACAGCAATTTTTAAAATAAAAAAATCTCTTCAATGTAAACAATACTTAAGTGAAAAATTATGCCATGTAGTGTTTGAATTACCAGATGCACCCCACACATTTTCAAAAACCTTGTTGTAGGTTACTCTATTTGACATCATCTCTTTTAGTCGGATGACTAAATCCATCTTTGAGCATTTGTGATCCACTCCAAATTCCTTACAAAGGGCCCTTATTTCCTCAATGTACACAAAAAAAGAAATGTCAAAAGACTTCTTATACATCACTTTAGAAAATAAATACATAAAATAGTGGTTTGACGACAACAACAAAAAAATCTCATACCCTGAGATTTAGCAGCTCATCAGAAAGCGTTTCTTCTGTGAGCAGTACATCATCCTCTTTTGAATCTTGTGAAACTTGAAGTTTGGCATACTCCGTATTGAAAACCATGTTGGATGACCTAGTATGCAATCCAATCCAAGGAGCCCAAAAGCTGTAGCTTGACTGCACAATGAAAGGGTTCTTCATCCCACTTAATAATAAAATAATCTTAACTGCAGTGAAGAAATAAACTTAATTAAAATACTGTATATCTGAAAAGGTATGCAAAACATACTTGTATAAAAACCTCTGCTGATCATCTCTACTGTAACTGCCTCCCAGAACTTCTCAATATCCACAGAGCCATCATAATTTGATGGAGGGGGGTCAATTTCACTCACTACAATTAATCAAACAATCGATGAAATGAAACATACACCGTTTTTCAGGGATTCACTTAAATTCACGATCACTTTTATGAATTTGCTTTTTAGACAAAAATATACATGTAATATAAAAACAAAATGTATGAATTTATGAAAGGTCAGTTGTTTATCAAAATTTAAATAAGGCAAGCGTGACAATAAAGAATTAAATGATCAAATCAGTAATAAAACATTTATAAATAAACATTAATCTAGTTTAAATGTTTATACTTGAATTAATGGTAAACATACCAGGCATGCTAAAGGTTCCCTTCTTAGATGTGTAGATCCATTATTACCACACTGTGGAAGTGCCCACAAGACACTCAACTGTAGTGGTAGTCTAAATCTGTCAGGGCTTCAAAATGCAAGTAAGCTTGCAGAACGACTTTGTGTTTTGGGAAAGGACCACCATCGGTTGCATCTAGAATTTCCATTATTCTGCTTACTGCAGTACTATTCTGAAATTAAACGAGTTAAGAAAAAAAATAAAACATTGATGAGTGAACAATAGCCCAAATCAATTTGAGATTATGGGTTACCTGTACAGAATTTCTTAGTAAGACACACAAGAATGTGATCATTAAAATTGTGTATTCCATCTGACCACTCCTGGTATCTGTAAATCATTCCACAGTTTGTACATTCTCTGTAGTAAGTAGATATTCCTAAAAAGTAAACCAATGCATTAATCTTAAATATCTATGAACATTTCTGAAAGCATGTTAATTAATAGTCATAATCATACATACCGTGGACGACACCAGAAAACGTAAGGATCTTGGTGATGAGAATGGGATCACTTAAACTTTGTTTGTGCACTTCACACATTTCACTTCTCTGGGCACCAGGTCCCTTGAGAAGGACTGGTTGGATTTTGCATCATGGGTATAGTCCAGTAAAAATCCAGTATAATCTTTGGAAGCTCATTAGGTCACTTTTTGCCATCATGTAGTGAATAGAACAACTCTTTGTGATTGTAAAAGAGATGCCACTTTGAAACAGCTTTGTGAATGCAAGATTTTCTTGGCGTTGAGCAAGGGCAGTGCCAGGAGTTTTTCTTGACATCATACGAGACCATTACTCTGCCAAGTCTACTATAACAGGAGCGCTTTTTTTTTTTTCATACACAGACACATATAATTTGTGGAGCTGGTCACCTATTTGTATAGACACAAATTATCGTAAATGTCTTTTTGCTGATATAGTCTCCCTGCATTCTGTGTGCCGTCTTTGGATGTGTTTTCTTAAGTTGTTTTTTAACAAAGTCAAATTGCAGTGCACACACCACCACCGTTTTAGACTTCACGTCACCGGTCGTCCTTTCTTTTACTGGATAAGATGCTTGAAAAGTTTACAATGCAGTCTTTACTATTGCACTTAGGACATCAGCAGTGAAAGTGGGCCCTCTCTCTGCACTGACTGCTACATTTCACAATGATGAAATCTGAAAATGATGCATGAATTACAAAGAAGCAAAATGAATATAGCTACAAGTGAATATAAATGAATTAAAACAAATCATCAATTTAGAAAAACAAACCTTTGCACTTTACAGCAGCATCCATGTGTCTACTGACATGGGTTTGCACCATGTGAGTAAGAGAATTTGTATAATTACAAAATGCATATGATACAAAATGTGGAGAACAAGATGTTTTTGTTAAGTCCTGTTTAAAACAATGCTCATGTCTGTTATACTCCCATGCTAATGGAAGTTGCTGATTAGCAATGCACAGCTCATATTATTGGCTTGATTCAAAGCACTCCCGTTTATATATCGTTTGATTCAAAATGCAGATTCCTCGGTTGTAATACCATAGTTTAACCATGGTTTTAATAAAATATCTCAAATTAAATTTAAGCCTAGGTATTCAACAAACATCAACAAAATAAAAACAGAATTACAAGTTAATATTGTATGATCTAGGCCCAGTTTCAGAAACAGGGTTTAGCTTAAGCCAGGACTAGGCATTAGTTAAATTAAGATATTTAAGCAACTTTTACAAAAATGCCTTATAAGAACTGAGGTGCTTCCACATGAAAGCCTAAAGCCTGTAAAAATGCTATGACATTTTAAAACTAAGCACCCCTCTCTTGCTACTAAACCGGTATTTTTTTTTCTGGCGAAAGGAGTGAGAGTTACAGGGCCAAATGAAAGTCCTAACTAAACAAACAACAACCCCCGCAAAAGCTCAAAAGGCATCATATGAGGTGGCATATTTAATATATTCCTTGAACATATAATTGTATGTATTCTGCTAAGTTATTACACAGCTTCAGAAGAACACAGCAGACTCCTAAACGTTTGAGGTGTTTTGTTGTTGAATGAATTAATGAACCTAGCAGTAGTCATTTACCCCCAACATCTGAGTGACTGAAGACGCAGAGGAACGTTACGTTTGGTTTTGAAGGGAAACGTGCCCTTGATCAACTGGAATGCGTTTATGTTCACGTGAATCATTTATGATCCAGCCTCACCTACAGAAGCAGTGAGTATAATGTCTTTTAATGAATCTTTGCAAATCGCCTTTCCTAATAATGTGCTAATTAGCAAATTTCACTATGAATACGGCTAAAAAAAGTTGAGTGCCTTGGAAAAGAGGGGCAGTGTCAGCGGAGCGCATGAAAATTTAAAGGGGAAGTACACAGAACAGTGATTTTAAAGGAGCTGTTTTTGACAGGGTAAAATTAACATTTTTTACTGATAGACAAACAACTGAGGATTTTTCCTAATGTGGCACACTCTGTCTCTGTCTATGAGCATGAGGAGACCGTGCCCTGACCGCTTGAACCCTGATAGTGGGAGGTCAGTGAGCAGAGCTGGTGGGCTCTTTCCCATGTGTAAATCAGATCTCGTGTTTATCTGTTATGAATTGACACTGGTGTGTGAGGTTAAAGTTCAACACTTGGGCAGATGTTTCCAATCTTTACCGAACATTAGCTGTCCGGTGTTAATTGCATTAGGCTCTGAGATTCATTGTCTATGAGCTGGTCGTGGACACAGATCAACAAGAGTGTCCACGAGTGCCCAATCTATTCAAGTTCTGTTACTCATCACGAGGTGTCTTTTTCCTCTGTTGTGGAGGACATGGTCCCTGGGAGTTTTCCAGACCTTTAGGCGTCGAAGCTGGTCATCGATCAATTTTATGACTCATGAACCATTTAGAAGAAGACTTTAAGGTTCTCTTTGGAATGTTGTCCTTCAGCATCTCTGTCCGTTCACTATGAGGTCTTACACCATTTAAGGGCTACGCCCTTAATACCAAACTCTGTTCAAGTCTAGATAAAAGAATTGAGTGGCTGACCATATCAAATGCTGCAGTCAAATCCAATAGTACCAAAACAGCAGACTTACCAGAGTCCACAGTTAAAACAAGATCATTAAAAACTCTTAAAAGAGCAGTTTCTGTACTATGACGAGGCTTAAAACCAGACTAAAATTTTTCAAAAAATACTATATTTATCTAAAAATAATTTTTGTTTAATTGATTAAAAACAACTCTCTCCAAAATTTTTGGAACGGCAGAAGGCCTGCCAGAATTTTGCCGTGAACTGGGGCCCTCTGTCCGAGAAGATGTCCTTGGGGAACCCATACAAGCGGACTACGTGTTCAAGTATCAGCTCCGCGGTAGTCTTGGCAGAGGGGAGTCCAGTGAGAGCCACCAGGGGCACAGCCTTCGAGAAGCGATTCACGATGGTCAGGATGGTGTTCTTTCCGTGGGATTCAGGGAGTCCAGTGATGAAATCAACCGAGATGTTACTCCAGGGGCATTTGGGGATGGGGAGGGGCTGCAGCTCGCCGGTGGTGGGAGAATTGGTGGTATTGGAGCGAGCGCAGATGTTACATGCCTGGACGTACCTCTGTACGTCTCTCCTCAACGTCATCCACCAAAACGCCCTCTCAATGAAAGAGATGGTCCTCTGGACTCCCTGATGGCCTGCCAACGTGGAATCGTGGTCCCACTGAAGGACATCTTGGCGGAGATGGTTGGGCACGAAGAGTCTTCCAGCGGGCATCTCCGGTGGTGGTGGTATCAGGCTGTGACTCTGGCAGACTCTCTCTTCTAACCCCCACTGGAGAGGTGCCAAGATGATCTGAGGTGGCAGGACAGGCGCGGGCTCCAAGGTGGTAGTTTCTCGCTGGTGTTGTCGGGAGATGCGCCTGTCTGGGGTTAAGCTGTTTGGTCTGGCGGATCCGCCGCAGCCCACTCAGCTGCCTGCCCGGTGAGGAGAGAGATGAGAGCGATCCTGCTGCGGTCTGATGGGTATCTGGATGGCTGGAACTCAAACAGGAGAGAGAGGTTGGTTAGAAATACATCACACCGTTTTCCGAATCCATCCCATTTATCCGGAAGTGCTATTTTAGGTTGAAGGGTGGGGCGGATCTGTCCTGCGGGGGCGATCGCCGCAGCAGCGAGGTCGTCGTGGTCCGCTTGCAGGGTGACAAGGTCCGACTGAACAGCCCTGCACTCCGCCCGAAGACCTATGGTCTCGGATCGGAGCGCGGCGACCTCCGTTCGGAGCCCCACCACTTCCTGCCGCAGAGCCGCGATTTCCATCGCCTGCTGCTGAATCACACCCCACAATCCTTCCAGATCCGCTGGGACCAGACATTATGTCATGGAGGCAGACAAGAAATGAATGATCGAGGATGTGTCCCCTTGTAGCGTGACGGAAAACCCAAACACGGAAGAACGCGAGTGAGCAGGTAACCACGCAGTTTGATCTGAGAACGCTCCGACAGGGAGTTGGGATTCCCACCAAGAAATCCGCGTTCTCACACGCACACAGACAGGTAGATAACCGAGAGAGTACTCACATGAGTCGAGATGAGATGGGGACCTGACGTAGCTTACCATGAGCTTAATGTCTGGTGCTAGACAGACACCAGCTTCCTGTTTATATACCTGCGTGAGGTTACTTCTGGGTTCTCGTGACCTCACGTGATCTGGTACGTGTGACAACTTTCATGCACAGTGCAATTAGTCAAATTTGATTACCATGTGCATCTCATCAGTAAAACCAGTTCCATAATTAGTTCTGAATCACCATCACCTGTTTTCAGATGGAGCAGCATTAACTACACAGAGCCATAGATCACTAACAAGCTAGGCAATATTTTGTCCATAATCAAAGACGAATCATCTGCAATTATGAACGTCATATTGCCTAGTTTGTCAGTGATCTACGGTTCTGTGTAGTTAATGCTGCTCTGTCCACAAATCATAGGTCAACACGCATTAAGAACCGGGTTAATCTTAATCTTCCGTAACCCAGGTTCCCTAAAGCACGGGATTGAGTACTGCGTTCTATGCCGTGCTGTATACCTGTTGCTTCAGTCGAAGTAACCTGAAGTCCTGGCGCGAAGCTGCCCCTTTTATAGGCAGCTCCGCCCCTCAGACGAGCTTCGTCATGAGCCACGGCCATTGGTCGACACAACACATCGCCCAGCTGATTGGTTTATTAAAGTACCACTGCAGCGACCAATGGGCGTGCAGTTTCACTGCGTGATTAAAAAAGGCTTTAGTTAGAAGGAAAAAAGAGTTTTTCCCATAGCGTCTTATCAGACGCAGTACTCGTTCCCGTGTCTCAGGCTAAAAATAACTAAAGAGATACTTGCTCCCCATTCCCCTCTGGTCTCAGTGGACAAAGTGAACCCATCTGAAGAAGGATATGTCAGTCTCTTGGGAGAGATAGAGGAGGTATGTACATTAAACATACATCTAATGCCTAATACAGAGCAGTGACCTGGTTAAAAGTGTTTATTCTAATTAATAAATTCAGAAACTGCATATGTAGAATTGTGCCTTCAGCCAGTGTCACAAAACTAGGTTGTTTGTTTACAAATCACTTTTGTGCTGCTAATACAGTACTATACACCAGTCTTAATCTGCTTAAGGCAGGACACTGCAGATGAATAGGTAAAAAAAACTTTCTAGATTTTCTTTTACATTTCTAGAACAAAAATCTCAAAAGTCAGTTTCAAAAAACCAGCGGGAACCCTCTCCCGAATTTTAGTGGACTTATCGTTTACGAACCTTGCTGCCTGCCCTGAACTGTGCCTGGACTTTGTTACTCTCTCTGAATGCTGTTATTGGACTTTGTTGCTGTGTTTACTCCTTGTCTGCTCTAATAAAAGACTGCAGATGGATCCACGTGAATCGGCTCAGTCCTTACAGAATACTTCGCCGCAACAGGATCCAGCGGCCATCACTTAGCTTGCTCAGGAAGTCTCCAGTCAAGATAGCGTGCTCCTAGCTCATCACCAGCAACTGGAGAAGCTTTCCGCCATGGCCGAGGAACTCGTAAAGTCAAGGCGAACCTTGACCGCAAGCCAAGCCAGCAGCCCCGCAGCCACCATTTCGGCTCCGCCATTGCCGCTACAGTATCCCTCCGCTATGTTAGCTCCGGCGGCCGCCATGACACGACGTTTGGCATTGCCAGAGAAGTTCGACGGAGCAGCGGGTCGTTTTGCAATATTGGTTTTTGATGCGGTGCAGTGCACTAATTTCATCGCTCAACAGCCGCTCTGCTACCCGACGAATGACAGTAAGGTAGCTTTTGTTTGTTCTCTGTTGTCTGGAAGAGTGCTGGATTGGGTTACTGCTACCTGGGATGGGCACTGCATGACCTATCCATCCTTCTTGGATTTCCTCCAACAATTTCGCTCGGTGTTTGAGCACGTCGCTGCAGGCAGAGCACTGGAGGACAAATTGTTGACGCTGCGACAGGGAGGCACAACGGCGGCAGACTTTACTCTTTCCTTCCGCACTCTCGTGGCTCAAACCGGCTGGCCACCGGAGCCACTAAAGACACTATATCGCCGAGCCCTTAATGACGAGCTGCAGTCGGAACTCGCGTGCCAGGATGAGAGTCTCACTCTGGATGCTTACATGAACTTGGCTATAGCTTTGGATAATATGATTCGTTCTCGCAGAAGTCGTCGCAGTTCCAGACCCTTTGTGCCGGCACTCCCCTCTACTCAACCGGAGCCCATGCAAGTCGGTATGACTCAGCTCTCGACGGAGAAACGCAGCCGTCGAATTCGTGAGAGACTTTGCCTCTATTGTGGACAAGCCGGCCATCTGTGATTGAACTGCCCGACCCGGCCCGAGCGCTCCGAGAACCCCTGGGTGAGTGACATTCTGTCTAACAAATCCCTAGAAGTTATGGTATTTATCAGTGTTGACGACAATATCATGAGAACCAAGACTTTAATTGATTCTGGTGCTGCGGGGAACTTTATGGACGCTTTGTTTGCTAATACCCATCTCCTCCCTCTCCTTTCATATTCCCATCGGGTGGCAGTGGAAGCCATAGACAGCCGCCTCCTCGGCACCGGCTGGATCACTTCAACCACCAAGACACTTCACCTGCAGGTTAGCGCCCTGCACCATGAGGACTTGACTTTCTACATCATCTACATCATCACATCATACTCGGTATGCCCTGGCTGGAGGCACACAACCCCATCATCTCCTGGGACACCAAGGAAATAACGCACTGGTCGGCTTTCTGTCATCATCACTGTTTACGCAGGCTCACGCTCACTTCTGCCACTGCCACACTACCCACCACTCTGAGGGAGGGAGAGGTACAGTTACCTACGAAGTACGCCGATCTCCAGGAGGCCTTTAGCAAAGACCACGCAACCCAGCTACCTCCACACCGGAACCACGACTGCGCCATCGATCTCCTGCCTGGAACCTTCCCCACCAGGGGGCGCATCTTCCCCTTGTTGCAACCAGAAACTCAGGCCATGGATACATACATCAAGGAGGAGCTTGCTAAAGGTTTCATTCGTACCTCCACTTCTCCAGCATCAGCGGGGTTTTTCTTCGTTAAGAAGAAGGACGGCACCCTCAGACCCTGTATTGACTATCAAAGCCTCAACGAAATCACAGTGAAGTACAGATACCCCTTACCTCTGGTTCCTCCAGCCCTCGAGGCTCTTCGCCAAGCCAAGTACTTCACCAAGCTGGACTTAAGGAGTGCTTACAACCTCATCTGTATAAGAGACGGCGACAAATGGAAGACTGCCTTTTCAACAACCTCGGGCCACTACGAAAATCTTGTCATGCCTTTCGGCCTCTTGAATAGCCCCTCAATCTTCCAGGCCTTCGTAAACGACATATTCCGGGACTTCCTCAACCAATATCTGATTGTCTACATAGATGACATCTTGATTTATTCTAATGACTACCCTTCACATGTGAAACACGTGAGGACTGTTCTGAAACGTCTGATCGCCCACCAGTTGTTTGCCAAGCTACCCAAATGTGAATTCCATTCTTGGGATATGTAATCAGCAAGGAGGGGGTCACAATGGATGATGCTAAGGTCCAGGCCGTCGTCGACTGGCCCCAGCCCCAAACCCTTAAGGAACTGCAGCGATTCTTGGGGTTTGCTAATTTCTATCGCTGCTTTATCAGGGGCTTCAGCCAGGTCACCAGTCCCCTAACAGCCATGACCCGCAAGCCAGCAGGGCCTTGCAAGAACTGAAATCTCATTTTACCACAGCCCCTATACAGAAACACCCGGACCCAGACAAGGAATTCGTGGTAGAAGTTGATGCCTCCAGCACCAGCCGCTATTTAAACAGCCGCGCAGATCTACTCGTCGCGAAGTATTGCCTGCACCTATGCGACAATTCTGAGCGTTTGTTTACTCTGTTGGATTCCCCGTTTATGACCTTGCCTGGATTTATCGTTAACGAACCTTGCTGCCTGCCCTGAACTGTGCCTGGACTTTGTTACTCTCTCTGAACACTGTTATTGGACTTTGTTGCTGTGTTTACTCCTTGTCTGCTCACTGCTCTAATAAAAGACTGCAGATGGATCCACGTGAATTGGCTCAGTCCTTACACCAGTAGTCTAAGTGATATTTTAACCAACTTTATAGGAGAAAGTTGGTAAGCTAGAAATTTTACGTTCCCAGGACGTCCTTGGAACATCCCTGCTGGTGTCAAGGACGTTGCCTAGAAACATCCTAGGACGTTCTGCGACGGTCACGATGTTGAGTTCTTTGAAGGGATGGGGGACGTTATTCAGAGGACCTTCACACAACATTTAGGACGTTCACGGGACGTTTAGGGAACCATGTTTTTCTTGGAAATTTTATGTTTTTAAAACGTCCTCGGAACGGCCCCTGCTGGTGTCAAGGGCGTTGCCTTGTAACGTTCTGCGACGGTCACAATGTTGAGTTCTTTAAAGGGTTGAGGGACATTATTTGGAGGACCTTCACACAACCACCAAGATGTTCTTGGGACGTTTAGGGGACTGTGTATTTTGGAAATTTTACATTTTTAAAACCTCCTCGGCACGGCCCCTGCTGGTGTCATGGACATTGCTTAGAAACATCCTTAGGACGTTCTGCGACGGTCACCATGTTAAGTTCTTTAAAGGGTTAGGGAACGTTATTTGTAGGACCTTGTTAGCTCACACAATTTAATTCAGTTCAAATTGGCTTTATTGCCAATGTTCACAGTAAAGCATCAAAATGTTGTCCAAATAAAGAAAATAGTATATAAAGTCGGTATTAATTATATAGTCAGTATGTGTGTGTGCATTTGTCAGTCACTGTCTCCATCTCCAAGAGGTGACAAGTTCTACCAGCTGCCTGAAAAAAAGAGCAAATAACAATATTTAGCAATCACTTCAATTTTATTCACTTACTTTTTATTTTCTTTTACTTCTACTTAGGTGCATAACTATAGAGGACCAAACCTGCAGACACACACACATACTTGTATTACAAAACGGGGTCCAGACACACAAAAAAAAGCAAACAATATAAAAAAAAAATCCTAATAACAAATATCACTTCTATGTGACAGAATTCACAAAACTTGTGGGGTCCACTTCACAAATATACACACTTTTCTAGTTTTTATATCTTACCGGGAGCCCAAATATACACGCATTTCAGGTTTTTGTATCTTAGCAGGGGCCCAACATAACTTTCTAGAAACATCAAGTCTTCATTGTTTGGAATTAATAGTCATAGAAGTTATAATATATTAGATTTTAATCTTAACTTAGGTCAAGGAATGACTCCTCTAACGCAAGTTTTGTGTTCCTAGCCAGTCACCTTTGGCTTCTTTAAAGATATATTATACTTCTTTGTTCAACAGATGAAGAGTTTAAGATCCTGTACAATAATAGTTCAAGTTGTTACCCTGGTAACACAGTCAGCAGGTTCCCTACAACAAGAGGCTAGACAACAATTTTAAACTTTTTGGTCAGCAATTTTTGGTCAAGAAACATGGTTAAAACAATAAAACCAAATAAGGTTGAAAAAACAATGAAAAAACAACCAGACCAGAACTTTTATTGAAAACCAAGCCTTACTATACTTTTCTTCTTATGCTTGAAATGCAATTTTTACAAAGTACTTGACTGCTTCAATGCAGTTCAATTTTGTTAAAGTATTTGCTCTCTGCATAGTATGATTGCTAATGGTCGATGTTCTGCCTGCTGATTTGTAGTAACAAACAATACATTTTTGTTTTTTATAAAGAATTTATGTTAAGCAGCAACTCTTACTCACCTATGAAATGTTAGTTTTAGCTAGTTTTTTTTTTAATGTCACAATTCCTACCCTCCTCCTTTACCTGGGCTTGGGACCGGCAAAAGTGACCTAAAAGAGACACTTTGGCGGAGTTGGTTTTTTTTTTTTTTTTTTTTTTTTTTTTTTTTTTTTTTTTTTCTTTTTAA
>JAUYWG010000018.1:1109575-1121734 GCA_034779775.1 Enteromius afrohamiltoni | reverse complement strand
TAATGTTTATCAGTACATTACAGAAAATAATGAACTTTATCACAATATGCTAATTTTTTGAAAAGGACCTGTATATTGTTTACATACATGGTCATATCAGATAACACAATATACTATTTCACGAGTTCAAGCTTGAAGGTATAACATAAGCGAAGCTGATTTGGCGTGCTGCTAAGGGAGGAGACTCAGGATTAGGAGTGCTGCCGAGCCCTAGGGTGAACAGCCCTAAGGGCTTGGGAGAGGGATGAGGTGGACAGCCGGTTCCTAATCCTTAGAGCCCCCCCTGAGAAGGAGAAGGTGGAGGAGGAGGGATATTGCGATCGAGGTGAGGAGAGGAAGTAACTAGGAGTATTTATGGGGCGGTTTAAGGCTTCTAATAGGATAACAAGATAATAGGATGATTAGGGAGGCAGAGATCATAACTGCCTTCGAACCCTCCTCCAAAACATGCATTACTGTAGAAAAAATTAATTTCTTATATAAATATAAGAAAAGTTGGGTTTTACCTTCTGTGGTGGGGAGAGAGTGATGCCCCAATTGTTGGTTCTTCATAGTTGATTACACCAATATTGTTTCTGCATGTGTAAATTTCAGATGTGTGACCTGTGATAGTGTGTACTGAAGGTTGCTGGGAACACTTAACTGTCAGCTGATACAGAAGTCCTTTACCCGCTACATATACACAAACAAAAATGGATTTCATTAGAAAATTAACATTATAATTATGATTCAAGACATGAAGACAGGATACATAATTTTTGTAAGAAAAGTCACAACTACTCTTATGATATAGATATTTTTGTAAACAATGACAGTATTCCTTAATAAAATAAACTAATTTGCAACATTTCACAATGTTTAAGAATAAACAACAATGATGCATGGGGTGCTTGGCAGATCTGCTATGGCAGCAGTTCTCAATCCTGGTCCTCGCCCCCCCAGCTTTGCATATTTTGCATGTCTCTCTTTGTTAACACACCTAATTCTGATAATCAGCTCATTAGAAGAGAGCTCTGTGCATTTTAAAGCATTTGCTGCATGCCTTAAAAAATAGGCATAAATAGGCATTAAATAATTAATATATCAAACAAAATTGCATTGAAGCAAATCCTTTTAAGGTATAGAACAATAACAGAACAATGAAAAAATAAATAAATAATTGAAAATAGCCTATACTCAGCTATACTCATAGTCTTGTATGCCCATATTTGGTTGTTCCTGTCCACCAATTAATTCATTGTGTTAATTTGCTCCCAGCTGTCTTCCCCAAGTGTTTTCAGTTCTCCCATGATTCCCGTGTGTATATTTACCCCGTGTTCCTGAGTCTCAAAGATCCCTAAGTTTCCAAACATGACAAAGAGCCATAAAATATATCTTGGGTTTGACTCAATGTCAAACCCATATTTGACTTTATGTTTCACTCAATATGCGTATTATATTATATTCAGTGAAGCGTTAACAAGGAAATACAATATGCAAAAGGCAAAAAATAAGTCATTTTTACAGGCTAACTTTGCTTTTAACTAGTAAACTAAATTTCCCCATTAGCTTCAGACACATAAAAAACATGCTAATTAGCAACGTTAATGCTCATATAAATCAGAGGTGCAGCTCGTGACAGAGCTCCTCACTTGCGAGTGGCTCCTGAAGCGAGTAGACTGGCAGCGCCGAGGCCTTCCACGAGGCCTGGGAGCTGGCTTGTCCGGATGGTTCTGATGGAAAGTCTCTGCGAGAGATGGGTCGACGATGTTGTGGGGGTCTACCCATTGTCCCAATTGACCCTCCCAATCGATGAGATATTGAAGCACCCGGTCTCGGCGCCGGGAATACAGAATCTCACGGACCTGATAGATGTCATCCTGGTCCAATGTCAGGGGAGGGACGTCGGCGGCCGTGACCTCGTCCTGGTCCTTCTCTCCATCAGGTTCAGCAGCGGGCTTGAGCAGAGACACATGAAACGTTGGTGAGATACGATATTCATTGGGTAATTCAAGGCGGTATGAGACTGGTGTGATTTGTCTTATGATTTTGAAAGGACCCACGTATCTTGGACTGAGTTTCTTGCTTGGCAGGTGCAGACGTAAATCCAGGTTGGATAGCCACACCCAATACCCTGGTTCATAGGGTGCTGTTTCATTAATTCATTAGCTTTTGTTTGAGCCTCTCAGCTTAACCATTTGATTCAGGATTATACCCTGAGGTGAGACTCACATTGATGTTGAGTTTTTGACAGAATGCCTTCCAAACACGAGATGTAAACTGAGGCCCTCTATCCAACACTATGTCTTCAGGAAGACCATAGAAGTGGAGGACCTGTTCCATAAGCACTTGAGCGGTCTCCCAGGCAGTGGGAAGTTTACAGAGTGGTCTCAGGTGGCAGAATTTGGAGAAGCAGTCAACTACGGATAATACTGTGGTATATTGATTGGATGGAGGCAGGTCTGTGACAAAATCCACGGCAAGGTGGGAGCAGGGCCTCTGTGGTATAGACAGTGGATGAAGCAGGCTGGAGGTGAGATGACTTGGAGGTCAGACATTCCACGCAGGCTTTGACAAAGGCTGACACATCTTGTGAGAGAGTTGGCCACCAAAAACAATTTGTCACGAGCTCGAAGGTGGTTAGAACGCCTGGATGGCCAGCACTGGGACTGTTGTGAATGAGTCTAAACAGGCGTTGACAAATGATTGCTGGGATGTAGGTTTTAGAGGGAGGGCACTCCTGTGGAATGGGATCGGTGACTTGGGCATTGGTGATGTCTCTTAAGATGTCCCATTGCACAGGTGTGAGGATGACAGATGGAGATATGTTCTCTGGCTTAGTGATGGGATTGATGAAGTCGTACTGACGGGAAAGTGCGTCTGCCTTGGCGTTCTTAGAGCCAGGTCAGTATGTGATCTGGAATTTAAATCTGGAGAAAAACAATGACCATCTGGCTTGGTGAGCGTTAATTCTCTTGGCTGTCCTTAGGTACTCTACATTACGATGATCAGTGAGAGCCAAAAAAGACCACTCCTCCAATGGGTGGTGTAGAATAGGGGCTGTGGTGAAGTAATTCTTGAGTTCTTGGAAGAGAACCTCACTCTCCTTGTTCCAGGATAGGCGTTTGTTCCCTTTGCGAGTCAGACGTCAGAGGTGCTGCCACCTTGCTGAAGTTAGGAATAAACCTCTGATAAAAGTTGGCAAAGCCCAAGAATCACTGAAGTTCTTTCAATGTCTGTGGTTTGAGCCAGTTGACCACCGCCGTGACATTTTTCTCATCCACCGCTACTCCGTCAGCGCTTATGATGTAACCCAGGAATGATACTTTTGTCTGATACTTCACTGATATTTCATTCAGTGTTCGATAGTTGATGCAAGGGCATAGGCCTCTATCCTTCTTTTTGACGAAGAAGAAGCCTGAGGCGGCTGGTGATGTGGAGGGCCAAATAAAACCCTTGAGCCAGTTCCTCTTGAATGTACTTAGCCATGCTTTCAGTTTCTGGTTGGGATAGTGGATAGACCCTGCCTCTAAGTGATGTAGTTACTGGCAGTAGGTCAATTGCACAGTCTGTGGGACGGTGTTGTGGTAATTGTGTGGCCTTCTCCTTGCTGAAGGCGACCCAGAGGTCGTGGTAGGCTGCTGGTAGAATGGCTGTGACAGTGGCTTCTTCAGTGGTTAGTCTCACAGTGTGAATGGTACCGGTGGCTTTACTGAGGCAAGTAGCGTAGCAGTACAGTGACCATCAAGTGATTTTGTGCAGTTTCCAAGAAAATAGTGGGATTGTGAAGTTCAAGCCATAGGAGGCCCAGGATGACAGGGTGATAAGGTGACTCGATGACGTGAAACTGGAAGCTTTCAGAGTGCATGGTGCTGGTGTTTAAAGTGAGTTCTTGTGTTCTGGTAGTGATTCATCCGGATCCTATTGGCCGTCCATCGAGGCCTGCCACCACCAAAATTGGCGTACATGTAATCACAGGTATATTATGTTTAGTCACATCCATAAAGTTTCCGGCAGCTCCTGAATCAATGAAGGCCTTAGCCAACATGTTTACGGTCTGAGGTCGGCTCTCCTGCCGGCGGGAACGTGTGGCTTTTTTTCAGATGTCAGAGAAAAGAACTGAAACTGCTCTGTCATATATGATCACACATACAAGAGTAATACAGCATTTAAATCTGTAAATTCTACTTTTGATAAATAAAGAAAATGAACAGGGTGCGTTCTCTTCTGTCTCTGTCTCCATGATGATCAGATTACAACACGTAAATAAAATCAACTAAAGTTATCAGTATGAAAACAACACCATGTTCGTTTTCATGGTTAGAGCTCATTATAGTTAATTTGACCATGCCCCCGACCTTCACGCGCTGTTGTTATTACAATCATCCATGTGAGAGTTGCGCAACATGTACACACCCACAACAGCAGCGCAAGCTCTGCTTGAAAACATATTTCCAAGTTCACCTCGGATGCGTTTCATTTCTGAAAGAAGACGCGCTGTGAGAAATAAGGTTTGCTTTACTTCAGACAAAGAAGATTTGACGCGTGGCTAGATTCAGGAAGATATCATGAAAGGAATAACAGATACATCGTGCAAGCCGACCCACGGAGCAGATCGCTAGTAATGTTTCTTTATTTTTTGCTTTAGTTTAGGCTACATATTTTGGCATAAACCTGAACACATTTACAATGTACTACTATACTATAATTCCTGACTAAAATTCTTGAAATCCAGTGAAACAGTTTGAATATGTCAGGCACTCCATTGACAGACTTCCACACTTCTTACGATGTATAATATATTACAATATTAAAGTAATATGAGTGAATGAGGAAAATATACTGATATTAGCATGCTAACAGATGTTTTGTTTTTTAGTGATTAGACACCTGCACAGAGTCCTGTCTTCTCAAACTGAACATGTTCACACTGATGACCTCCAGGAGCACTGATGTTTGACTAGACTAATATTCTCTGGGAAAACAAGCTTTTATTTTTCTTGAAAAGAAGCAGCAAACACTTAAATATAAGGTATTATGTAGTGTTTTCACTTGTTGAACAGAATCTGTTTTCAGGATTGACTGAAAGTATGTTCACATCTCTGTAGCTAATTGAGTGTGCTCAATATTGGTCTTTGACTTTTTTTTATAGTTTTCTCTCACATCTCACATTCATTGTTACTTGACTTACCTGTCTGTATCACTAATGGCTCCTTAGGGGAGTGGTCTTTGTCTCTTCAGGTGTTAATCACTGAACATTAATGACCACATGATCACATGCCCCCCCGCATACAAGCTTTCAGCCACAAAACATCTTTTAAAATTAATTTTGGTCACATATTATTGTAGAGCACTTTGTGCTGATTGCAAGAAAAATACAGGTTGGTCATTAATATGTTCTAAGTAGCTGAAAAACACAAATTTCAGAGCATATCCAAACATCTCAACTGCCCAAAAATCAGACTCCAGACGGTTAACATTTCATGACTAAGGCAGACCTCTATTCTCCTGGCAGAAGAAATGGACATAGCACTCTCTGGTTCTTGGTGGTTGGACTGGGCAATTCACTCGAATGTGCCTCGTTGCTGCGCAGTAGAGGCAGAGGTTGTTTTGAAGCCTCCTATTGCGTTTTCTCAGAGGAGATTTGAGCTGCTCCAATCTGCATGGGTTCCTCTGTGCTAGACTGTGATTTATGAACTCAACTAGGTTGAGTCAAGGTGGGTGTGCGTCGGGGCTTGCGTGAACGAATGATGTGGTCCATGCGAATAGCCAGATCCATATATTCAGCCAGAGACTTGTCCTGGTCACGATTGGCTAGCTCTGCCTGAAGTTCCTCTCTCAGCCCACGGCGGTAAATGGTTAGAAGTGGATCACTCTCCCATCCAGATTGTGCTGCTAAGGTCCTGAATGTCAGAGTATATTCAGCTGCAGTCGAAGTGCCCTGCTTGATTGACATTATCTCATTCTTAGCACTTCTGCCATCAACTCAATGTTCAAAGACCCCCCGGAACTGACAAAGGAAGGTATCATATGACGGAAACGCCATGCGTCGACCCCTCCATAAAGCAGTTACCAATTCCAAAGCTTTACCAGTGAGCAACGAGCAAACTAGCAACACCTTGCTGTCGTCTTGTTCATTACGACTGGAAAAGCAGCAACAACTGGTGATGGCGCCGGAGCTGGTTGAGACAGCGCTGCTGTAGCTGTAGTGAAGGCTTGTATGGAGTGTGTGAGTTCAGCAGTCATGGCGGTGAGTTTCTCTAGCTGCTGTTGGTGACTAGACAAAATGGAGGCTTGTCGGTTGACTTTACTCACCACTTGAAATAGCACAGCTGGATCCTGTTGCGGTGAAGTTTTCTGTGACATACTGGCAGAGTCGTCGGATTCCATGTGCAGCATATTTATTCTCGTAGTCAGACAGGCAGAGTTCAGTATACAGGCAGACAGCAGTGTAGGAGATAGACAATAATCATGGTCAAGGAACAGGCAAAAGTTCAGGGCAGGCAGCGAGTATCAACAATCCAAATAAACAGTCCAAAGATAACCAGAAAGACAAACAGAGAAAATGCTTGGTAGTGATCGCAAGGCAAATCAAAACTTTGCGTCTTATTCGACTGAAGTTAGCATTTATATAGGAAAATAGAGAGGAAATTTAGAGAGGAAACAGTCAAGGTACGTGGGCATAAAGTGTCTGGGTGGGAACCTTAGAACTCCGGCGAAGGTTCCTGCTGCTGAGTACCGGAGAGAGCCACGGAGGTGCGGCTTGTGACAATAATGTAATATATAACATTTACAAACGCAATTTCATCCCAACACTCATGTCACGCCACCTTAAAACACATTTTCTGTATTTTTGTCGCTTATTGACTAATTAATTACAATTTAAATGCTCATTTCAGTGATCTTACCTGAAAATGTCAACCAGATAAACTGCACGGCCACGACGTTGCCGCATCATCCAATAGTCTTCTGATTACGGTAAGCTGGATTCCTCTCGGATTGGATCTGGAGTCTTCTCTATTAGTATAACTGATTAACCATGTGAATGGATGACAACAGCCTTCTAAGCCTACCAGTAGGTGCAGTAGGCTCCTTCTGACCCATATCAATAAGCTGATAAACACTGTATCGGTGATTAACTGTGTGGATGGATGATAACAGGCTTCTGAGCCTACCAGCAGGTGCAGTAGGCCCCTTCTGGCCCATATAAATGAGCTGATAACCACTGATAACGCCCATTCAATCGAGTGATAACATCGGAAGCGGGTGGTTAATAAGTCGAAATAACGACATAATATCTTGAAATAACGAGTTCTTATGACAAAATAATGACTTAATATCTAGAAATAACGAGATAAGTGTTCTTTTTTTTCCCCCACCTTGCGTTTCAGGACTTCCATAAGTTTATATGTATGTAAGATGTTTTAAATAGAGATTGTTATTAAATAAAATCATTTTTAATATATATTTTTTAACTATATGTGTTGTTAAATTTCTTATGATACCCAAATAATAAATCCTAGTTGAGGTAAAATATAGAACTCTTTGAGTAAATGGTTAAATTTACAGAACTTGCTCTAGTTTTCTAGATGTTTAACTAATAAAACATTTTAGTTAAATGGACTATAAAACTAGTTCGCTGAAGGTTGAGCCAACTAAAAAATAACAATTCAGATAAGACATTGAAGTCAGAAATTCAATTGAATTTCTGTGCAACTTAATAAAAATATTATTACTAAATAATAATTAGTTGAAACCGCTTGACATTTTGTACAGTGCAGTGTACAGTAATGTTTATTTGTTGTTTCTTTGATATGGTGTTATGTTTACGAGGCGCGGATGCAATGCGACGTGTGAGAAGACAGAACTAAGTTATTACAATGAGTTATTATGTCCCCACTGGATGTAACAACTGTGTCATTTGTTATGGCTCTTATTGTTTTTTGTGTCTGAGTGTGTAAACCTGGTGAACAACTACAGGAACCATTTGACCTCTGTAATTGTTAACAAAGTCTTCTGTACCAAATATGATTTTTTTTTTTTTTACTCAAGTGATCAAATACTTATTTGACACAGTAATTCCCAAATAAATTGTTAAAAAAAATCACACAATGTGATTTCCAGATTTTTCTTTTTAGATTGTAACAACTGCCTTATTTGTAATGACTTTTATCGTTTTTGTGTCATAGCACTGGTACATGGCATCACGATAAGGGGTGAAAGATTTCCACCAACCAATCACTACGTTCACAACATAAATTTGGAATCTATGTTAATAGATGTTCACACTTACAAACACCACAAAACACTGCAATAAGATAAAGACGTCTCTCTTTATTTCTGATTATGATTTATATTTAAACTTTTCCCATCATATGTTGCTTTGTGTTTTGTTCAGGCTTGCACAGAATTAAGTAACATTTAGGCACAAATATGCAGAATAGTAAACCAAAGCTTGAGGCTAAAATAGCAAATATCTCCACAGCTACAGTAAACTTTCCAGGAGGACTTACATACGATGGAATAAATGTGATCCATACAGCACAGAATATAAGCATACTGAATGTGATAAATTTGGCTTCGTTGAAGTTATCAGGCAGCTTCCGAGCTAGAAAAGCCAGAATGAAACACAAGAAAGCTAAGAGGCCAATATAACACAGCACAGCCCAAAAACCTATAGTAGAACCCAGACTGCACTCAAGAACAATCTTTTCATTATAATATTTCAGATTTTTGTATGGAAATGGAGGTGATATTTTTAGCCAAAGCACACAAATAAGAACCTGTATAAGTGTAAAGGCAAGAACACAGAGTCGTTGTTGTGCAGGCCCAAACCATTTCATGACATTATTTCCTGGAAGTGTAGCTTTAAAGGCCATTAACACCACTATTGTTTTCCCCAGAACACAGGAGATACAGAGAACAAAAGTGATGCCAAATGCTGTGTGACGCAACATACAGGACCACTCTGTGGGACGACCGATGAAAGTAAGTGAGCAGAGAAAACACAGAGCCAATGAGAAAAGCAATAGAAAGCTAAGCTCTGAGTTGTTCGCTTTTACAATAGGGGTGTCCTTTTTGCTGTAAAACAGTACGGCCATCAGCACAGTTAATCCTGCTCCAAACAGTGAAAAAAAGACTAGAACTATACCCATAACCTCTGTGAACGACAGAAATTCTACAGCCTTTAAGACACATTCATTTTTCTCAGCATTAGACCAGTATTCACCTGGACACTGCTTGCAGTTATTTGAATCTGGAAAAAAAGTAATGATCATTATAGTTAGACAAAAAATAACTTTATTTAAATCCTTTGCTAGGAAACTGCACCCAGAACTGCAACGTAAGAGGGAAAATACAAAAAGGAGCAATTTTCCTTGAAACTGTGACATGGCCCGGAAATTACCTGTCTCGTTACTGATTTCTCCTTCTGCACACGGAATACAATCATAACAGCAGACAGGTCGCCCCTTCTGTGCAGCCTTCCTAGTGCCTGGAGGACAGCTCTCACTGCATACAGACCTTGGTTTCTGAATAAAATAAAATAAAATGTTCTTGTTTATACTGACTTTGAAGAATGAAGATCGATTTGCTAAAATTACTTTGATCAAACCATTGCATATTTCGAACTTTAAATTATGCAAATAAGAAAATGCATCTAAAACAATAGCGTTACCACCGCAAAAGTCCCTTTCAATAAAACTGGCTTATTAACGCCTTATTGTTGCTTTTGACCATTTTACAGTGGAACCTTTTTATTTTTATTATTTTATCCTTCTAATGTGGTATCTTAAAAAGGTCATTTGTATAGGGCAGTGCAAATATATGTGGGATGCCCTCTTAATATATAATATTTTGTTCTTGCAGTTTCATTAAACCACACATATCACTGGCATTTACTTCAATTTGTCCTCCAGCCCAGATGATGTTTTCAGTGTTGAGCACGAAGCGTTGGTGAGGGGGCAGTGAGGCATCATAGTATCCCACTGCTTTAAATTGGATTGATCCATTTGAGTCCTGCTGCCAGTTAACAACTTCATATTGAGCTACTGTGGCACCAGTGTTGTCAAACCACACACGATCTCCCATTTTTACAGTGAAATCAACCTTTTTCAGAGCCTCAATAACCTGTTGAGAAAAATACATTTTAATACAGAAATCCAGTTATCATCTTGCTCTTTTTCTCCACCTTATGGCTTATCTTCTTCTTATTCTTCTTATTATTATTTGTACCTGCTGTGGTTGTATTTTCAGGCCTTTCTCACAATCTGCTTGTTTGCACTTTAGTAGATTGTGTAGTGAATGAGCCACAGCATAAACTGCCTTGTAAACATTGCTTGAATATCTTTGTTCAGGCACATCTTCATTGTAGTTTTTCAGCAATAGTATATCTTGATATATGTTGCAATTTACAGCGTTTTGAGACAAACTGCTGTCTATCTGTGAGCAAGGAAAAGCTGTTTCCCAGAATGCTTTTATAACATAATCTGCAAAACCTTCAATATCGATTTTTCTGACTGCAAACCCCAGTGACCCTCCAAGCACATGAAAACTGTTTGGAGTGATCAAACTCTTTGCAGTTATCCATCCCTCC
This sequence comes from Enteromius afrohamiltoni, assembly GCA_034779775.1. NCBI lineage: Eukaryota > Metazoa > Chordata > Actinopteri > Cypriniformes > Cyprinidae > Enteromius > Enteromius afrohamiltoni. Next base: position 1,111,161 of record JAUYWG010000018.1, on the reverse strand, counting down.
ACTCCAATCATTTGGAGGCCTGTAATATTCTGAATACTTAGCTGCTCGAGTAGATTGTACATTTCAGAACTGGTAAGAAATGCAACAATCACTTTTGCAGTGCTTTTTTTAATTGTCTCGACCACTTTTTGGAGTTTGTCAAGCTCCGTTCGGTAGAATTTTACAGAGTACTCCACACAAATTCCCTCCTCCTGGGCAGTATTCAAAAATATTGTCATCCCATTGTTTCCATAGTCATTGTCAGTGTTCACAGCTCCCACCCAAGACCAGCCAAAGTGTTTGACTATGTGTGCAAGTGCTCTGCTCTGGTGGTAGTCACTAGCAATAGTCCTAAAGAAAGAGGGGTAGTCTTTCCTGTTACTGAGACATTCACATGAGGCTGAGGGACTTATCTGAAAGAATGAAAGAAAACTTCTAGATGTTAAACAGTCATCAGAAGAGTGATTATGTCCAAGTATTTGGTGTTATTGATCCTTACCACAGGGATTTTAAATGGTCCTATTGTTCTGGACAGGATCACTGTAGCAGAAGACTCTGTTTCTCCTATGATAGCATGTATAGGAGACTGTCCATTGCATCTGTCTCCTGTCATAAACTCTGGACCATTCATCAATGCCATAGTTGCGCTCATAGAAGACAGTCTTGAACCACAGGTATCATAAATTTGGTAGCCAATAGAAACATTTGGTAACAAACTTTGACTTCTGTTAATCTCCTCAATTGCAAAAATCATGGTCTGAGCCATTCGAAAGTCTCTTAGACTCACACTGTAAAAACATTAAATCAGTGTGTTAACTGTAAATCATTAATATAAACAGAAAAAAAAGTTTAAAAAGCCAAATTTCATTTGTATTATTTCAAAATCTGTACATGATATGTGTATGCTTAAATACATTATTTATATTTTCTATAACTAACCTTGAACATGATAAAAGATTAGGTTTTTGTGTATACTTAAATAAAGGTAGTATCTCTATGCTGTGGAGTGAAAACAGTGCTCCAATATTTACATCTCCATCCTTTGATAACAGCGGGTACTTAGGGTCTCCCATCAATCGGCAAATAGGCTTTTCTGCCTTTGCATGTAGTTGAAAGATAAGCAATGTATAAATAAAGACAGACATCACAAAGGTTCTGTTTAAATGTGTCAAATGAAACTGACTTGATACAACATTTACACTTTTATAAGCATTCTTAATATGGATGAATGATTTTCAGTGTAGCCAATGACCTCATAAGGCAAGACATGAGTCAGGTCTAGCAGAGGCAGTCATTTTGTACCACAGTTATCACAGTCTAAAATACGATCATGAGTGTGTATTGGAGAAATAACACAAACACATTTATATATGAAGTGATTAATCACAATTAATCACATCCACAATACATATTTTTCTATTTTATAGTATATATAAATATTGGGTAACACTTTTCGGTAAGGGTACATGAATTTCTATAAATTAATGTGTAACCCTTGGCTATAAGATGTTAAAATAAAACCCGACTACACCACCTAGGTTATTGCCCAGGAACAAGAAAACACGTGTTGATTAAACACAAAAGTTACAACAGTATGAAGGACCCTG
>JAUYWG010000018.1:1088338-1109475 GCA_034779775.1 Enteromius afrohamiltoni | reverse complement strand
AAAATGAGGCAACAGAAGTTGAACAAAATAAGGGAAATAATGACTCTAGCAACCTGTCTGATCACCCTATGCTCATCACAACTTCAAAACACAACCAACACCACTACGTCCAACCCCATAAATCAGACTCTCAACCACACTTCCCTTCCATCTACTTTCCAACCCTCCACGAGACCTAGTGACAGCTCAACCTCAGGAGAACCCGAATCAGGTGGTAAACGGCACAGCAGTCACAGTCACAGCATGGATGAAAGTGAAGCTGAATTAGATATTCTATGGGAAATTGCACAAAGCAATCAGTGGTATGAGTGGGCATCTTATACAACAAAGAAACTGAAAAAAGAAGACTGCCTATTCTGTTCCAAAATTCAGATGAGCCAAGTGATAGTAGTCCCAATTATGAACATTCTGCTGTATTTAACAAAGACTTTTGTCACTTAGAAAAAGACCAAAGACCATTTTGTCCAGCTGAATGTCTAAGCTTTCTAAGCAATGCTAAACAAAAGCCATTTTTCAGGCATATACCCCGATTAAGAGCTAAGTGTAGAAGCTTAGACCTATCGAAGATTTAAAGATACAAACAGATCAAGTAGAAATTTCATTATGGTCCACTATAGACTACAGCAAAGATTATGAATGTTTTGTTAAATACACAGTTGTAGTAATCTAGGACAATTCAAAGGAAAATGCAGTGTCATTTGGTATATAGATACAGCAAAGTTTCGAAATATTGATGATTCAAAAGACATCAGGAATGAGGAAAGGAGAACAAATATGGCCAGCTAAAACCTGCGAAAATCAAACTATAGCATTACCCGACATGGACATGTATAAGGACCAAACTATAGCATTAGCCTATTACTTTTGGATTTGTGGAAAAAGGAAACTTTTATCTACCTTACCCCTAGGATGGAGAGGTAAATGTTCTAGAGTACAAATAATACAAGAAATCCACGTAGTAGAATGGGATCCAAAATCTGCATTGGAGGAAAATGAAACAATTAATCACAGAGTTAAAAGAAGTTACGTGCCAGATCCTCGAGTATATATAGATTCAATAGGTCAGCCCAGATGCATACCATATCAGTTTAAAACACGAGATGAAGTCAAATCAGGTTGGGAATCAATATTCATTTGGATTACGCAAAATAAAAATACAGAATGGATAAATTATATATACTACAATCAACAAAGGTTCATTAACTACAACAACGGAACACTGACCACTTTAGAAGAAATTAGGAATAATATTAGGAGTAACAATCAGTGTAGGAGGATTCCTATTTTGCTGTGTACTACTATTATTAAAATCCCTAATTATCAAAGCTACAGTTAAACAAATGAACCTGTCAACGCATTAGGACGATGACAAAAAGAGTGTAAATCATTATGAATGCTATCAGAAATTGCTTTACCAAACTGCTTTGCAATTGCATTTTTCAGAGGAGATTTCAGCCTCAAACAAAAATTAAGACAAATCTATCTGAATCTGCATTTTTGCTATATGTGATTTATGTTTATCTGGTGATGTATATCTTAATTAGCTTTTTCTTTGGTTACTATTATTCTTATGTATTCTTAATTTCCATTCTATATGTATGCTACATAACTGTGATAACCACAAGCAAGGCTAAACCAACTGCACGCACATGCTTTAATCAATTTATGTTAAATATGTAAGTACCTCAGAGGTCAGGATCTTTTACTCCCTTCTAGCCTAATAATGAGAGGGGAGATGTTTGGTCCTGATTTCTTTCGGAGTGCCGTGGCATGATTTAGTTAATTGATAATGAAACATAGTGACTTTATTTTGGTCACAAAGTAGAAATTACTAAGAAATTGGATCCTGGCACAGCACTTCAGAGTATGTGAGACGTAAACGTCTCAAAGGGGGAATATGAAGAAGATTTTTATAGATCGTATTAACTGAAATATAAAGGAATAATACACATATTATTCTACTATTAAAAGTTACCAGTAACCTGGTAAAGGGCCTCATGGAGGTTCATCAGAGGTTGCTCTGTGAAGGCTCGGCTTTTGGTTTTGTCACAACAAAAATAAAGGTCTATCTTTTGGCATCAAAACCCAAGTCTCCAGAGTATCATTGACCAGAAAGAAAAGGGGAACCACAACAGTAGGCATCCCCGCCTTTGAAGATGGCTTTGCGGTCTGTCTCGCCGAGGTGGGCTTCTCTGCCGCATGCTCCACCCTGGTGGGCGTCTCCACTGCCTGCTCCGCCCTGGTGGGCGTCTGCGCCGCTAAAGTGGGCGTCTTCCCCATCCACGCTGCCCAGATGGACATCTCCACCATCTGATCCACCCTGGAAGGCGTTCCCGTCGTCTGGTCCACCCAGGAGGATGTCTCCTCCGCCATTGTTCAACCCGGGTGGTCGTCACCGCCGCCTGCTCCGCCCCGGTGGTCGTCTCCACCAGCCACTCCGCCCTGGTGGGCATCTCCACCACCTGCTCCACCCCAGTAGGCTTCTCCGCAGCCTGCTCCGCCCCGGTGGTCGTCACCGCCGCCCGCTCCGCCCAGGAGGACATTTACACCGCCTGCTCTGCCCCGGTGGACTACTCCGCCGTCTGCCCCGCCCTTGTGGGCGTTCCAGCCTTCTCCTTGGTTTGGAGCATCTGGAATCCGCTCCTTAAAGGGGGGGGCTATGTAATGATCAGCTGGATGTGCCAGTAAGACTCTGTATGGCACTCCAGCCCTCCATAAACTGTGTGTGTGTGTGTTTTCATTCCTGGACTCCATTCCCCATAATGCACCTCTCCTCACAGCTGTTGCTAGTTTGGTTTAATCATTCAATCAGTGCCACCTGTGTATATATACACCAGTCCTTTTATCTGTCTGTCACGGATCATTGTTTCATGTTTACTGTCAACTGTTCTGTTCATTCGTGTTCTTGTACCTTGTTATCGTGTTTTGGATTTATCGTTGTCGACCTCTGCTTCCCCTGGACCTACGTTTTCATCTTGCCCTTCGGACTCCATTTAATGGTACGTTTGACAGGAACTGTCCTGAGAGAAAAAAGTGGGGGGCAGCCAAGGGAAGGAGCAGAGAGAACGAGCTTGCTTTCCTGTGTATATGTCTAAGATGAATGTTGATAATGCTGAAAAGCAACTTGTTATGTATGAATGTGGGGCGTTCAAAGAACTGCCGAAATATCAATTGATAGTTAAGAGAACATAAATTAAATTTACTAGCCGATCCAGGGGCTAAACATTAAACCATGTGAACATGTGAATTGCCATGTGTGCCAGAGCTGACTGAAGTGCCATCGTGTTTGGGGACTAAACCCAAATATGATGTGAATTTAATTAAGAACCGTGAGCAGCTTGTAATCACTCCAAATTCTGATTGCAGGCCGTGCCAGCGTTAATATCCGCTGAAAAGATAAGCGGTGGGGAGAATTAAAGTAGTCTTTGAATCCCTGTTGAGGAAGGGGTTGATAGTTCCGTGCAATGATTCCCCAGTGAAAAAATCAGGGACAAAGGTCAGCTTTAAGAGTGGAGATTTGTGGGCTGTGAATGCAGCTATGGTGCAAAGGCCCCATTAGTGTCATCCTGTCACAAATACCATCTGATGCAAACTTCTTTTGAGTAGTGGACTTGGTAAATGCATTTTTCAGTGTGCAAGTGGCAAAAGAGAGACAATACTGGTTTGCATTTGAATTTGATCGCAAGAGCTATGAAGTCGAGTGAAGCGGTGGCAGCTTTGTTCTTCAGCCGGGCAGAGTAAGGCGATTTACACGATTTCGACACCTCGTCATGGACCTCCGGGAAGAAAGGAGTGGAGCACTGACGAGGGACTTGAGAGAGCCCCGGCAGATACCACTCATCGAGCCGGCTCTTAGAGGGCTCCTCCGTAGGAGACCAGTCTAGTCCCAGCTCGGAACAGCCTTAGCGAGGACACGGAAGAGTTTGGCGTCCAAGTAAGGCTTCGTCGAGCTGGTTTCATACGGAGCAGATGGGGCGGGGTTGTCGAAGCCCGACAGCTCATCAGCTTCCGATGCTGCAATGCATATGTCCTCTTGCAGCTCATTGTCTGATATGCCGTAGGAAACCAAGTCACTCGCCGAAGCAGAGGGACAGGAGTCCTCTGAGGTAAAGGACGGGAGAAAACTCTTCTTCGCGAGGTGGTGAGGCTGTAATTTATTTTCTTTTTTTTTCTATTTTGTTTCTTTCTGGCAGCTAATGTTAATTTGACATGAGAATGTAATACCTCTTGTTCTTGTGGCATTTAAATAATAATAAAAAAAAAGTATCTTGCAAGAAAGTTTTTATTTTTTTATTGCTAAATTCAAAAACATACAGATAGCACAAAAAACTAATTATCCACAAAATTGACATTTGAACAGACAATAGCAAGAAAACAAAATACTCTTTAAAGAAAGAAAAGTAAGTGGAAAAAAAGAGAGGAAAATGCAATAAAGGACTATTTTTTTTAAAGGATAGTCTACAAAAAATTTAAGTGCAGTGCAAATACCCACAGTTTTCATAGCTTTCTTATTAGCAGATTCAGAAATCAGATTAAAGTAATTCTCCATGTCTATCTTGGACACAGCCACACTCTCTCACACACGCACATACAGTATATGTATACATGTTTGTGTGGATGGCTGTGGTCATCATTCGCGTGTTAATCGCTGTGTGTCTAATAATAATCACATTCTATTAACCGATTGTGTCTATATAATTGGAGGTAATTTTCTCAAATCTGTCACATGTGTCCACTGCTGGCTCTGACAAAAACGCAATTACTGCAAATAAGATTTGAGATTTTCAAGACAAAAACATGTAACGTGGGCAGCACTAAGGCATTTAATTTGTTCGCTATTGTTTGCCAGGCCTCTCTCTTGGCTTTTGCAGCATTTGCTGTTACCTGGTGTCTTTATTAAAGTTTGAAATTCTCCTTAACCCTCTAATAAAAAAAAAGAGCTCCCTCTTTTGCCATTTCATCAACCAATCGAAGGGGTTGTGATCAGTGTTTCTACTATTGCTATATGCTGCCTTTTAAACCAACGCACGAGCGTGCAATAATCCTAGACAACTCAATCCAGCTATACTAATCATGAACAACAGGTGTGTTCGGAGAACTGGAATAGCGAGCTCATAGTTAGCACGATGATTTGATCTTGGATGTGTCATTTGATCTTGGATGTAGTTAGTGACGTACAAATAATGGTCCCCAGGCTGGAATTGTACAACGACAACAATACTCATGATAAAAATAACAATGTATACATTCAAATTGTGTTTATTCGATCACCATTTGTGAATGGGAATGCTCACAAATTATGGCAATCAGAGGACAGGAAACAGCCGCAAACCAGGGAGCAGCATCTTTAAAAATCACCATTCCTAATTTGCTCTTTTAGGAGAACATCTATTTTCGTGCTGAAGTGCCCAGAGAAATCATGCTGCAAACAAGGGGGCACCACTGAATATGACTTCTCACCAAAACAAAGTGCGCCCACCATCCATTACCCAATGTTATTCATGCAAGGATGAATATTGCCAATAATATCCTTATAACTCACTAATGCCATTTGTTGAAAATAGCAACATGTTCACACTTCTTTTCAGAATCATAATGAGAACCTTTTTGATTGACAACTGTAACATTATATGTCAGTTTATTTCTGTTTAAACTGTGTTTTTGTATTCCTGGTTTAGTTTAGTTTTCAGTGTGTTAGTTTCAATTTATGTCTTCCTTCCTGTTTGCCCTTATTTGGTAGTTCCTGTGATTTATGTTATTATGAGTTGATTCATTTCCCCCTGTGTCTCCCCAGCTGCCCTCACTTTAGTCATTACGTTCTTGTGTATAAATCCCATGTCTTTTCAGTTCAAGTTGGTCCGTGATTGTTGTTATTTTAGCGTGCTTCTGTTTCTTCTCTGTTGAATATTGTTTAAGTGTAATATTAAAAGTGTGTTAATTGCACGTCAACGTCTCCAGCGATCTCTCTACCTGACCTGCACAGAATGACAGAATCACGAACCATGACAGATATCACGGAGTATATGCTGGAGATGTACTGGCTGAAGAGCAGTTGTTTGAGCTGCAGCAAGGGGAAAATTCCTTGGCGCAGTACATGGAGGATTTTCTGAGCGTGTTACATCTGGTGAGTTGGAGCGATTCGATCGTTAATATCAACTTCCGGATGGGATTATCTGATAATGATTTGTTTTGTTCTATTCGCCATGAGGATTGTTTTAGACCCATGGCAGACTTTCTAAATTTAGTTCTTGCGTTAAATAATTCAGATTTTCTAATTGATTCCGAAGATCGTAGTCTTCCTCCCATCCGGAAGATGGTTGACACTCCAACTTTCCACAAGTCAGACTCGTCCATGTACTGTCCCAACGATTCTGCTCCTCAGTCCAACACCGCAATCCCTGTAATACAAACCACCATTGTTCTCTGCCTAGCCAAGCTCGAGCCCGCGCTTCCCGGGCGCCTGCCTGAACTCGCGCTTCCTGGGCGCCCTTCAGAGCCCGCTGCACTGCACAAGCGCCCTCCAGAGCGTATTGTGATGTCGGAGCACACAGATGAGCCAGCTTTCCCTGCAACCTGCCACGTGCTGGATCTATGGCAGGGAGAGCCGATTCTAGTTCCTGTCCCTCGTCTACGGCCGGGAGAGCCGTTTCCAGTTCCAGCCTCACGAGCACGGCCTGTTCCAGCCCCTCGATCACTGCTGGTAGTGGAGTCTGCTAAACTGCCAGAGCCTGAGCCACAGCAAGAGTCTACTAAACTCCCAGAGCCTGCCGCGCCTCCTGAGTGCGCCTCCCAGAGTCTGCCGCGCCTCCTGAGTGCCCTCCAGAGCCGGTTGCGCCTCCCGTGCGCCCTCCTGAGTCGGTGTCGCCTCCCGAACGCTTCCCAGAGCCTGCACCTGCCGTGCGACCTCCAGAGCCCGCGCCACCTGAACGCCCACCAAAGGCTATGATCCTGGAAAGGGTGGGCGGGAAGGGCGTTTGGAGCTGGACCCCTGTTGATCCGCCTCCCAAGGCTCCTGATCCACCACGGCCGCCCAAGGCTCCTTATCCTCCCTGGAGGCAACCCATGACTGCGTTCCCTCGTCTTGCCTCCAGGGCGCCCACCTCTCCCTCCTCGGTTATACTCTGTTTCTTTTCTTTTTTGTCAGTACTCACAGCGCAGTTGCGCCTTTTCGGAGGGGGGAGGTAATGTAACATTATATGTCTATTTCTGTTTAAACTGTTTTTGTATTCCTGGTTTAGTTTAGTTTTCAGTGTGTTAGTTTCAATTTATGTCTTCCTTCCTGTTTGCCCTTATTTGGTAGTTCCTGTGATTTATGTTATTATGAGTTGATTCATTTCCACCTGTGTCTCCCCAGCTGCCCTCACTTTAGTCTTTAAGTTCTTGTGTATAAATCCCATGTCTTTTCAGTTCAAGTTGGTCTGTGATTGTTGTTATTTTAGCATGCTTCTGTTTCTTCTCTGTTGGATATTGTTTCAGTGTAATATATAAAAGTGTGTTAATTGCACATCAACGTCTCCAGCAATCTCTCTACCTGACCCGCACGTGACAACAAGCTTCCTGCAGAAGATCTACATTGCACTTTTGCACCTTCTCAAACTGTTAACTCAAATGGTTTTGCTCGTTTATTGGAATTGTTTTCCCCTTAAACTTGATTAGCTAATAAATACAGCTTTTTTTATCTCATTAAAAAGTGATTTTAATAAAAAGGCTTAGCATCACTATCCTTTTAGTGTTTATGCAATATTGATATCTGTCATATTATGTTCCTCATGTGTTTTAATAAAGCAAAAAAAGCATTATAGTGGAGGAACTCCTTTATTTTCCATATGGGTTTGTTTATAGAGTTTGTCAGGGTCAATCTGGACAAATAATGTACAAATAAAGAATGACAATACATGCAATTAAATCAGATTGTTGACTAATGAAAAAGCATTACATTTATGTTAATATGTTAGGATTTGGATTGAACTTTTCCCATCATATGTTGTTTTGTATTTTGTTCAGGCTTAAGTAGAATGATGTAACATTTTGGTGCAAATATGCAGAATAGTAAACCAAAGCTTGAGGCTAAAATAGCAAAGATCTCTACAGCTACAGTAAATTTTCCAGGAGAACTGACATAAGATGGTATAAATGTGATCCATACAGCACAGAATATGAGCATACTGAATGTGATGAATTTGGCTTCGTTGAAGTTATCAGGCAGTGTGCGAGCCAGAAAAGCTAGAATGAAGCACAAGAAAGCCAGTAGGCCAATATAAGCCAGCACAGCAGAGAAACCTATAGTAGAACCTAGACTGCACTCAAGAATTATCTTTTCCTTGTAATAGTTCATATTTTTGTGGGGAAATGGAGGAGCTATTGTTAGCCAAAGTACACAGATAATAACTTGTATAAGTGTAAAGGCAAGAACACTGAGTCGTTGTTGTGCAGGTCCAAACCATTTCATGACATTACTTCCTGGAAATGTAGCCTTGAAGGCCATTAATACAACTAATGTTTTCCCCAGAACACAGGAGATGCAGAGAACAAAAGTGATTCCAAATGCTGTGTGACGCAACATGCAGGACCACTCAGTGGGACGACCAATGAAAGTAAGTGAACAGAGAAAACACAGAGTCAGTGAAAAGAGCAGCAGGAAGCTCAGCTCTGAGTTGTTGGCTTTTACTATAGGGGTGTCCTTCTTTGTGTAAAACAGTATAGCCACATGCACAGTTAATCCTACCCCAAAGAGTGAGAAAAACACTAAAACTACACCCATAACTTCTGTGAATGAAAGATACTCTACAACCTTTAACACACAATTATTTTTCACAGCATTAGACCAGTATTCTCCTGGACACTGCTTGCAGTTATTTGAATCTGAAACGCAAGTAGTTAATGTAGTTTAAAGTAAATTTTAAGAAAATTACAGAAAGTGTAATTGTAGAAAGTAAGCACACACACACACACACAAAGAATATGCAAAATAAGATAAAGATTACCTGTCTCATTACTGATTTCTCCTTCTGCACATGGAATACAATCATAACAGCAGACTGGCCTTCCTTTCTGTGCAGCCTTTCTTGTGCCTGGAGGACAGCTTTCACTGCACACAGACCTTGGCTTCTACATAGAAATTTACATTGCACATAATTATTTAATGGTGCCTATATCAAGCAAATCAGACACTTTAAGATTTAATTAGAACTTTGAAACCTGAGGAGCTGAAATTACACTCTTTCACAGACCAGCTTGCAACATTAAGACAAAATTGATAATCCCGACTCAGGAAGGAGATTTGGGGCAAGTAACCAAGATTTATAGTCAAAGACACAGCACATCATGACCATTACATGGGTAAAATATTTAATAAAAAGACTTATCTGGGTGGGCTTCTCCAGCCAAGACAATAACCAGGCTGAAATTCATTTTTAGACATTTTTATCCTCTGGTCTTCACAGAACACATACTTACATTTACGGAAATGGCAAATAAATTGCCTTTTATGTGCATATACATATTCAGAATCATCTTAACAGGACTTATGAACTACTAATCACTTATATGCATAACTGCATAATACATGTAACCCACACAGTTAACTAACTTTATGGTACGTTCTGCTGAACGTACCACTCTCTGGAGGGCTCGCCTGTCCAGACATCCTGTCAAGACAGGGGCTGAGATCCAAGAAATGAGTGCTTCACCCCGAGGTGGTGAAGCAGATGTGGAGAGTGTTTGGCCAGGCACAGGTTGACCTCTTCTCTCTAGTTCATCCAGCTCATCTGGGACCGGATGCCATGGTTCAGATGTGGCCGAGGCTGTGTCTGTATGCCTTTCCCCAGATTGCTCTGTTTCTGGGAGTTCTGGTGAGAGTGCACCAGGACGCAGTCAGTCTTCTGCTTGTAGCCCCATTCTGGCCGGGAGTTTGGTTCTCGAACCTAATTTCTCTCTTAGACAACTCTCCATGGGAGATCCCCATTGGGAGGGACCTTCTCTTGCAGGCAGGGGGCACTATTGTGCAACCTCACTTGGAGTCGTGGAAGCTATGGGTATTGGCTCTGACGGGGCGCAACTCATAGCTCATAGGTTGACCCACTTTAGTCCGAAGGTTCGCTCATTGCAAGACTACTCTCTTGTTAGTGATATCTTCTCTCAAGAAGCACTTTTCACTGACACACCAAGCCAATGTTTGGCCATTGGCTCTTAAGAGTTGGACCAACGGCGGGCGACGGTCGGGCTCGTTGATTTGGTGTGTTCCACTCTTTAGCTCTTGTCGGGCTCACGTCGGCATGATTAAGCATGTTGAATAGACGTTGTGAATGTCAGGGAAAGTGAGAACTCTGATTGAATATATCACTTTTGCAAATGAGTCAATTCCAGAGAATAAAAGGGAACGTGATGAAAACAAGTGAGTAAATGAAGGCGGCACAAACAGAAGATTGTTCTAATGTTTTGTGACCTTATCCAAGTTATGAACATTATCATAACAATGTGAGATGCATGAAATAAATAAAGTTTGTTACTGATATTCAAAATGGTATGCAAACACAATGTGTATTTCAGTGTATTTCAATAACTTTAGCAGTATGCAGAACCTTGATTCAGGACTGAGGTGACGGCAGTGTGAATAATTACTTAGCTCACTCTCATAATGTACCAGGAAATCATTTTTATGAAATAATATGTCATTATTACAAGACAAAAATAATGTTTTAAGGAGAGAAATATATATTTTTAATGACATGACGTCTTGTTTTTATGAGACTTATTGGACATTTCACTTGCATTATTTTGCCATAAAAAAGTAAAAAGGTATAAACTGCAATTATAAAACAAAACCATTTTCTTCTTTTTTTTTACTAAACATGTAAGAATTAATGTGGAGATATATATATATATATATATATATATATATAGAGAGAGAGAGAGAGAGAGAGAGAGAGAGAGAGAGTCACATGTGAAGTTACACAAACTGAAAAAAGTTTTAGCCCATCTGCCCTATGTACACTTATTGCAAAGCAAATGCTGCTTTTTGTAGCTATTGCCAAAAAGTTTACCTAATCAAGATGCAAGTTGCAAACATACGTGTAAATATATTAATAATATATAATAATGATAAAATATATTTCACATATGAAAACTTAACATATGTACATAACCTGTTTAGTAATGCTTTCTGGTGTTATATTGTATGTATTGTCATTTAAATGTACAGTAATGTTTGTTTTCCAATATGTTAAATTGGAACATATTGGAATTCTAAGAGATATCATATTAATGACATAATTCTTAGAGAAGTAATTGCAATTATATAACACTAAAAGTAAATTAATTATTTTGTGCAAGGGATCCAGATTTGGTCAATTCTGAAATGTAAGAAATTGCATTGTTTGTTTGTTTATTATTATTGTTATTATTTTTTTTTCCACACACTATAGGTTTGTGAAAGTATTCTGACATTTTGTTTTAAATAATCATGTTATTGCCATTTACCTCCAGCTTTCCTCCAGTCCAGATTATGTTTGCAGTGTTAAGTACAAAGCGCTGGTCAGGGGGCAGTGAGGCATCATAGTATCCCACTGGTGTAAATTGGATTGAACCATCAGGGTCCTTCTGCCAGTTCACAATTTCATATTGAGCTACTGTGGCACCAGTGCTGTCAAACCACACACGATCTCCCATTTTTACAGTGAAATTTACTCTTTTCAGAGCTTCAACAACCTATATAAGACATATATGCACTTTAAACATTTTCAAACATAAACCCATTTTACTATTCCTTTCACTCTGTTAATCACTTTTTAATTTTATTACCTGCTGAGGTTGTATTTTCAGGTCTTTCTCGCAACCTTCCTTTTCTTTACACTTGAGTAGATTGTGTACTGAATGAGCCACAGCATAAACTGCTTTGTATACATTGCTTGAATATCTTTGTTCAGGCACATCTTCATTGTAGTTTTTCAGCACAAGCAAATCCTGATATGTATTGCAACTTGTAACATATTGAGAAGAATTTATTTCAGTCCGTGAGCATGGAAAAGCTGTTTCCCAGAATGATTTTATAACATAGTCTGAAAAACCTTCAATATCAATTTTTCTTACTGCAAACCCCAGTGACCCTCCAAGAAAATTAAAACTGTTCGGAGTGATCAAACTCTTAGCAGTTATCCATGCCTCAACACCAATTACTTGGAGGCCTGTAATATTCTCAATGCTTAGTTGATCAAGCAAATTTTCCATTTCAAAACTGGTAAGAAATGCAACAATCACTCTTGCTGTGCTTTTTTTAATAGTGTTAATGACTTTTAGAAGTTTTTCAGGCTCTGTGCGGTAAAATTTCTCAGAGTACTCCACACAAATTCCCTCCTCCTGGGCTGTATTCAGGAATATGGTTATTCCATTGTTTCCATAGTCATTATCACTGTTCACAGCTCCCACCCAAGACCAACCAAAGTGCTTGACTATGTATGCAAGTGCTCTGCTTTGGTGGTAATCACTAGCAATAGTTCTAAAGAAAGAGGGGTAATTTTCTCTGTTACTGAGACATTCACATGTGGCTGAGTGACTTATCTAAAAAAGAAAGAACAGGAAACAGTGAGACCATTATCATTATGGATATCGTTATTAAACTTCCTGTATAGTCAGAACCTCACCACAGGAATTTTAAAAGGTCCTGTAGTTCTGGACAGAATCACTGTGGCTGATGATTCTGTTTCTCCTATGATAGCATGTATAGGAGAATGTCCATTGCATGTGTCCTTTGCTGCCAGTTCTTGTCCATTCATCAATGCCATGGTTGCACTCATAGAAGACAGTCTAGAACCACAGGTATCATAAATTCGGTAACCAATAGAAACATTTGGGAGTAAATGTTCACTTTTGTTAATCTCCTCAATGGCAAAAATCATGGTCTGTGCCATCCGAAAATCTCTTAGATTTACACTGTGAAAACATTTAGGAATATTTAGGAACTACTGTAGGGTCAGCATGTAAAATGTACATCTGGTTAATTTGAGAAACAACACAACATTGCAGATATAACAGTAAATGCATTATCTTTTTTTTTTTTTTTTTTATGTAGTAGTAAAATGTACTAAACCTGGAGCATGACAGCAGCTTAGGTTTTTGTGTAAATCCAAATGAAGGCAATGTCTCTATGCTCCGGATTGGAAAAAGTGCTCCAATTGTTAGATATCCATCTTTGAATATTAGCGGGTAATTAGGGTTTCCCATCATTTGACAAAACGGCTTTTCTGCTTTTGCATGAAGTTGAATTAAAAGCAGGAGTGTGTAAAGAAGGAAAAGCATCCCAAGGATTGTGCTCAATCGCAGATTTCAAATGCTGTTGATCAAATACATTATTTTCATTTTTATAGACATAATTAATATGGATGATCGATTAAAAATGTAGCCAATTATCTTATAGAGCAGGACACGTAATGTGGGGTGGAGCAGAGCCTAAGTAATACAATGGATTTATTTTCTCAAACAATCAAATGTACTAAACTGTAAAACAATATTGAAATTGAAATAATTGATTTTTTCCCTGCAATCATATATGCATTACCAAATATCGTAATATTTGTATATTTGTAAAGACTGGTCAGAGGCAGTCGGATCCATTTGCGTTACTTTTATTATATAACAGACAGGCACAATAGAAACACCAGCTGACAGGTTAACACAGGCAATCCAACTCAAAGTAAATGTCCAGGCAGAAGTCAAATCACATACAACAGGGCTTACACAGGTTTTCCAGATCGTGGTCAAAGTCCAGGCATGGTTCGGGGCAGGCAGCAGAGATCGTGAACGGTGAAACAGAGCAAGGTCAAACACAGGGAATCCAACAGGTACAAGAAAGATCGCTCGGAGTTGTCGCATAGCAAACAAGACTTCGCGACGATTAAACTTATAGTAGGAGTATTTATAGTGGTGGAAATGAGCGGCACCTGAAACCGATAATGGTTCCGGGTGTGCTGGTAAAAAGGGTCCGGGCGGAACTAAAACTCGGGAGATGGTTCCTGTTGGTTCCGTTCGGTGCAAGCCACAGAGGTGCAGCTTGTAACAGAGCCCTCCCCCTGCGAGCGGCTCCTGAAGCGAGTTCTGTTTTGTCGAGGTCCGATCCGACGCCGGGGTCTTCCCCAGGGTCAGGGTCTGGGTCTATCGGGGAGGTCCTGGTGGAACCTCTCAATCAGGGCTGGGTCCAGTATGTCCTGGGCGTTTATCCAAGATTGTTCCTCTGGCCCGTATCCTTCCCAGTCAATTAGGTACTGCATGATGCGACCCGAGAATCCAGGATTTGTCGAACCTGGTACGCCTCCTAGCCGTCTATGATCAGGGGAGGGATGTTGGCAGCCGCTACCTCGTCCTGGTCCCTCGCACCTCCCGGCTCACCAGCGGGTTTGAGTAGTGACATGTGGAAAGTAGGAGAGATGCGATAAGTGTGAGGCAACTCTCAACGAAAGGATACAGGTGTGATTTGTTTTATAATTTTAAAAGGTCCCACATACCTAGGGCTTAGTTTTCTGCAGGGTTGACGGAGACAGAGATCCTTGGTTGACAGCCACACCCACTGTCCAGGAGCATAGGCTGGGTCTGGTAGACGGCGACGGTCCGCCTGTTCCTGTCCTCTGCGAATAGCTCTTTCCAAGTGAACATGGGCCGTATTCCATGTGGCTTCGCTACGTTGGAGCCAAGTATTGACTGCAGGGAGCTGTGTGAGTTCTCCTGACCAAGGGAAAAGAGGCGGTTGGAAACCCAGCACTACTTGAAAGGGAGTCAGCCCCGTGGATGGTTTGCGGAGTGAGTTCTGGGCGTACTCCGCCCAAATGAGATATTTGCTCCAGTCACTCTGGTTTTGGTGGCAGTAGGTGCGGAGGTACTGAGTCCGCTCCTGGTTAAGGCGTTCAGCTTGGCCGTTAGACTGCGGGTGATAGCCAGAGGTTAGGCTTACATTTATATTCAGTTGAGAGCAAAAGGCATGCCATACCCTTGAGGTGAATTAGGGGCCTCGGTCAGTCACAATGTCCTCGGGGAGAACATAGTACCTGAAAACTTGCTCCACCATGGCTTCGGCAGTCTCCCAGGGGGTAACTTGATTAGAGGGACGAAGTGGCAGGCTTTAGAGAAACGGTCCACTATTGTGAGTATCGTGGTATACTGATTGGAGGCAGGCAAGTCGGTTACAAAATCCAGTGCTATATGCGTCCATGGTCTTTCAGGGATGGGGAGAGTTTGTAATAAACCAGCTGGTCGTTGGCGTGGGGATTTGACCATGTTGCAGGTTGGACAGGACTGAATGAACTGACGGACATCCTGATTAAGATTTGACCACCAATAGCGGTTGGTAAGTAGCCCTATGGTTGCGGTTATACCGGGGTGACCGGAGCTGGGGGTATCATGAACCAGGTGCAGTAGTTGCTTACGGAGTGGTTCTGGCACATACAGGCATCCTGCTGGGCAGTTGGCAGGTGGAGGGTCGAGAGCGTGGGCCTCCTCAATCTCCGTAGTAATGTCCCAAAGTACTCATGCAATGAGAACAGAGGCTGGGAGTATTGGTTCGGGTTTTTGGGGCTGTAAAGGACTGGATACGGGATAGGGCGTCGTCGGTCTTGCCGTTATTTGTCCAGGGATGGTAGGTTATTCTGAACTGGAAACGAGTGGAAAAAAAGTGACCAGCAAGCTTGACGGGCATTTAATCTTTTGGCACTGCAGAGGTATTATAGGTTTCTATGGTCAGTCAAGACTAGGAAAGGTTCTTTGGCTCTTTGAAATTCACATTTCTGAAGCTTGGCATACAGTTGATGTTTGATCAGACGTTTCAAGATGGTCCTTACATGTTGGATGTGCGCAGCATAGTCCTCAGAGTATATCAAAATGTCATCTATGTAGACAATCAGGTATTGGTTAATGAGATCTCTGAATATGTTGTTCATGAAGGCCTGGAATATAGATGGACTATTGGAAATACCAAAGGGCATCACTTGATATTCATACTGGCCGGATGTGGTTGAAAAGGCTGTCTTCCATTAATCACCCTCCTTAATACAGATTAAGTTATAGGCATTACGCAAGCCAAGTTTTGTGAAATATCGAGCTTGCTAGAGTGCTTCCAAGGCTGAGGGTACCAGAGGCAATGGGTACCTGTACTTCACTGTGATCTCGTTCAAGATAGTCAATACAGGGTCGAAGGCTGCCATCTTTCTTTTTAACAAAAAAGAAGCCGGCTGGAGCTGGTGAGGTGGAAGGACGAATGAAGCCTTTCTCTAGCTCTTCGGTGATATATTTATTCATGGCCTCGGTTTCGGGTTGTGACAAAGGGAATACACGGCCCCTGATGGATGTCGTACCTGGTAGCAGCTTGATGGCGCAGTCATTGGCTCGATGAGGAGGGAGCCTTGTGGCCTTGTCTTTGCTGAAGGCTTCTTTAAGATCGTGATATTCTGAGGGTAGGTGCACGTCTCTCTCTGTAAGTTGTGCCTGGTGATTCACTGTGGATACGGAGTGGATGAAACAGTTTTCTTGGCAGTGTGTTGACCAGTGGGTTATTTGTTTGGTGCTCCATGAGATGGGGGGTTATGATTCTCCAGCCATGTTAATCCGAGGATCACAGGATGTGCAGGGGAGTGAATAGTGAAGAAACGGATAGTTTCCTGGTGCAAGGTGCCCACTTGCAGGGTGAGATCCTCGGTGGTCGAGGTAATTCTGCCTGAACCCAGGGGCCGACCGTCTAGGGCCTCCACTGCCACCCGGGGGTTACATGCAACAAGAGAAATACAATTTGACTTAGCAAACGATTCATCTATGAAGTTCCCCGCTGCTCCTGAATCAATTAAAGCTGAAGCAGTTAAACTTCTAGTCTTGGTGCTTAGAGGTACTATCACAGAGAAAGCTTGGAGAGATAAATTTTCACTCACCCTGGGATTCTCCTTGCGTTCCGGTCGTGTGGGACAATTAGCTCGGACGTGCCCCGGCAGACCGCAATAGAGACACAACCGATCTCGGATACGGTGGTCCTGTTCCTCCTGGGTCAGGTGGGTGAATCCGACCTGCATGGGTTCCGTCGTGCTTACAGGAAGAGGAGTGTGGAGGGTTCGTGCTGGGCGTTTCCCACGGTGAGATCGCATGAGGTTGTCTATAGAGATGGCCAGGTTCATGAATTCATCCAGTGAGTGACCCTTGTCACGGCAAGCCAGCTCGGATTGCAACTCCTCGGTTAGAGCGCGGTGATAAATAGTCTTGAGAGGCTCGGCTCCCCATCCTGTCTGTGCTGCTAGTGTTCGGAACGCCAGCGTGAAATTGGCCGCAGTCGAACTGCCCTGCTTTAGAGTCATCAGCTCATCTCCTGGTGCCATACCTCCTGCCGAGTGCTCGAAAACAGCGCAAAACTGTTGTAGAAAGTCGTGGAAGGATGGGTAGGTCATTTGGTGTCCGTCCCAGGTTGCTATTGCCCAATCCAATGCCTTTCCCGTCAGCAGGGGGCAAACAAGAGCGACCTTGCTGTCATCCGTCGGAAAACATTGAGAAAGCTGACTGATGTAATTGGTACGTTGCATGAGAAAGCCCTTACAACGACCTGTAGCTCCATCAAATTTGTCCGGCAGCGATAGGCGAGTCATCATGGCGGCTGCGGGCGTAAACACTGGTTGCGGCGGTGGTGTAGGACTGGCAGCCCTGCCAGAGGCACTTCCGGAAGTGGGCATGTTAGCGATGAGTGTTCACATGGAGCCCGCCATTTCCTCAGTTAAAGCAGTCAGTTTCTTTAATTGTTGGTGATGAGTCAACAAAACACTAGCTTGGTGGGTTACCTCTTGGGCTATCTGTTGAACAGCCGCTGGATCCTGTTTTGGTGAAGTCTTCTGTAAAGACTGGTCAGAGGCAGTCGGATCCATTTGCGTTACTTTTATTATATAACAGACAGGCACAATAGAAACACCAGCTGACAGGTTAACACAGGCAATCCAAATCAAAGTAAATGTCCAGGAAGAAGTCAAATCACATACAACAGGGCACAGGTAACACAGGTTTTCCAGATCGTGGTCAAAGTCCAGGCAAAGTTCGGGGCAGGCAGCAGAGATTGTGAACGGTGAAACAGAGCAAGGTCAAACACAGGGAATCCAACAGGTACAAGAAAGATGGCTCGGAATTGTCGCATAGCAAACAAGACTTTGTGACAGTACTCAAAAGAGGAGTATTTATAGTGGTGGAAATGTGTGGCACCTGAAACCGATAATGGTTCCGGGTGTGCTGGTAAAAAAGGTCCGGGCGGAACTAAAACTCGGGATATGGTTCCCGTCGGAGAGCGCCACGGAGGTCTCAGTTGTTACAGTATCAGAATGTTTATAATCGTATTAGTAGCAGACAGATTACAGTTTCCATATGAGACCAACAATTCCACAACAAATATAAAATATCATAATGAAATATCAAAATATTAATCTGACAGAGTTGACACATCTGACGGTGGTGATGAAAACCTAAATTTTTAGCCATTTGTAACTATCAAATACATTCAATCAATTACTGGATTTTACTATAACTATAAACTACTATAAAACTTATTAGGGTCTTACTGACACTGTACTTTGCAGATGTTAACTGTGTAAAAGGGGTCCTTTTTTCCAGAGTGACAGCTGATTTTATTACATTTTTATAAATGTCTGTGACGGTGTTGACAAAAAGGGGGGACGCAACATTAAAATCGTATGAAAAACACGTAATTAAAAAACAACTTGCAGTGATAGGAAATATTATTTTAATTGAAGGTGATAATTGTGTTAAATACATTCTATTATTAATCCCTCATAATCAAAGTAAAAAAATATATATATATTTTTTAAATTTAATAGCAGTTACACTTGCAGGACCTGTTTTGTCTCATGTTTCAAGAACGACTGAATTACTTCTGCCATTGTCTGATTGCTATATGCACAGGTACATTCTGATTATATTTGGTGCATTGGATACTGACTCATTGGGATTCCAGCTCTTTGATTTTTGTTATGCAGAGAAAACTTAAGCAACTGTGTCCTATGTCCACATTCACAAGAACATGAACACTTATTTTCTAGTCTACTGTATGTATGGGTATTTGGCAGAATACACAACACAAACCTTGTTTTGCAGTTAAAACAACTCTAACCATCCCAAAATTATTTGAAAGAAAATGCTTGAAAATTGGTGTTACGAATCTGCCAGGCTCTCACACCACCCAATCATTGCACACCTTCACCAGAGTACTAATCAGTCACACCTGCACCCAATCAACCCCTGTAATCAAGCTTCAGCCACCAGAACCACAACCACCACACCTGTCACCTCTTCCGGCAATACCAGCACTTCTTCTACCATTGTTTCTAGTTCCATGATTCAGTCGACGTCTGCTGGAGGAGTGCAACGGATTTCTGCTTCAGTGTTTGCTAATCTCCGAAATGCAGCTCGGCATTTATATCCCACTGATCAATCTAAAATTGCATTCATTATTTCTCTATTATCAGGATCTGGGCTATGATGGGCAGAGAAAATCCGGACACAATGCGGACCGGCCACTCAGTAAATTACCAATTTCATTTCACATTTCATGGAAGTGTTTGGAAGGTCAGAGGGAGATTCTGCCATGGGAGAACTATACCACCTGAAACACGGTACCACAAGCATTCAAGAATCCTCTCTAAAGTTCTGTACTCTTACTGCTGCTAGTGGATGGAATGAACAAGCTCTGCTTACCACCCACTGGCAAAGATTGGAACCTCAACTGAAACTTCAACTGGCTTCTTACGACGACTCGTTGGGTTTAGAGAGATTTATTCAACTCTTCATTTAATGTGCCTCTCGGATGATCTCCTGTCTCTTCAAACAGCCCAGTAGCTCTTCTTTCCTCCTCCACCAGCCAGGCTCTAGCACCCCTCCAAAACCAGTTAGAGAACACATGATTATCAACTCTGCTGAACGGGTAGAGAAGGCTGACCCTTATGTAACCAGCAAAAGGTTACTGGGGTGCAATCCTCTATTCCGCCAGAGGGTGGCACGTACCCCCCCAGCGAAACTTTTAATAAAAAACAATACACCTTTCTTCCAGTGAAGGCGCTGCTAGAAAGCAACAAGGACTGGTATGAAAAATACCCTCTGGAAGAAACAAATTCAAAGAAAAATCTCCAAATATTTACCAAGTATTGAAATATTGTGTGTTCATTAGGTTGAAAGTTATGAGAGAGGATTAAGCCGCATGTCTTTGCGAGTTCTTCGAGAAATCTCTGGTAAGGATTATAATATTGTTATGCTGACTGTGCTAGCTCTAATATGGAGCAAAATACTGTTCTTCTAAAACCAATCGGAGCTGTGACCCTGATTCTTGCTGTTTGATCCCATATAGACACAGATTCAGAGTGTTTTATGTTGTTTGAGATGCTCATAAAAATCGTTAATCGCGTGCTAACCGCGGGCAATTCAAATGTGAATGTGTTCTATTTTTAGCTCTGCTGCTAGCTCAGCTAGACTAGTCACCACTTTTGCAGATCTCTGCAAAAATTTACACCGCTAAAGGTGATTTTATTCTTTGTTTTGTTGACTTAAAAGTTAATTAATTGAGGAGTATTCATCCTCTTGTTTGTCATATGTCATTTAAGGGCGATTTAGTTCATTTACTTGCCAATATACATGTTTGATATGTATATGAGGAGCAGAAGTTCATCTGAATGCATGAAAAGAGAATGAATATATTAAAATCTGATGTTTAAAATGTTATAAAGGTGCATGAATAGATTTAAAAGGTTAAAAAGAAAACCTAAATATCCGGTTTCAGAAATCTCATGATTTTGAACCGACCAAGAGCCTGGTGTGGCCAGCCGTGGCATCTTTGGGAACCATCATCATCCTGTGCCTTCATTTAGAACTCAGATAAGAACACACGTAAACCTACCCGGGTAGTGAAGAGAGAATATAAACTCCAAGAAACACACACCCACACACCAAGAACTTCCATGGACTTTATTTTTTTTTTCTCTTTTCTCTTTTTTTTTTAAAATTACTTATTTTGGGTTTATTGTGCACTTAGGAAGCCGGCTTAGGTAGGCAGGTAATGTAAATAACTGTCTTTAATTTTGTATAATATATTTCTCAAATTTACCTGTTTTGTGTTGTCTGTTCTCTGCTGA
>JAUYWG010000018.1:1077988-1088238 GCA_034779775.1 Enteromius afrohamiltoni | reverse complement strand
GTAACTCAGTTACTATTTGTGAGAAGTAACTAGTAACTATAACTAATTACTTTTTTAAAGGTACGTTCCCAACACTGCTAATAACCGCTAGTTCACTGAGTGAAAGCGTTGCCTAGCAGTGAACAATGTTAACTCATAAGAAGTAAGAAAATGACAGGCATTATATAGTGGCTAAATTTGACCAGTGCTGCAATTATAGGTATACATGCCCTCATTTAGGTATAAATTACCCCATTTTAGTAGTAAGTCAATGACTGGGAGACTTGAATGTTTTATTGAAAATTTGTTATGTACATTTGAATAATAGCAACAGGTAAAAATTACCCTGTGGGGTTCTAGTGTTAAATTCAGTCTAGTTGTCATAGACTCTCAAGTGTATTTTCTATATATTTCTATTAGACTGTAAATTTGCCATATTTTGTGCAAGGGAATCTTGACTTTCACTAATAAAGATAATACTGGTCAACCAATAATAAACCCTCTCAGAGGTGCATCTCATGGGTATGCTGACAAATAAAAATTTGACTGTGTCCTATAATGTAACATGTCAAAAAAGTGGGGGAAAAAGATAAAATAATAATAATAATAATAATAATAATAATAATAATAATAATAAAATGCAAAAAATATGAAAAAATGTATATTCATTCTAATAGCATGAAATAATTTGTTAGAGGTTATTTGTTTTACATTTTTGCTTTCAGCAACTACCCATATAGACTTACAGAGATACAGATGGTGATATGGTGCTGTGAGTATTTAAGACATACTGCTGCTGCATAATTAGCATTTAAAATGACCAGAAACAGATCTTCACAGGTGGAGCTGGGAAAGGTAGTGAGCGTGATGGGAGAATCTCAAGTGAATGCTAGCCAGCCAAACAAATGCAAAGCAGTAAGCAGTTGGCTGCATATGCAGCATGAGCCAAGTCATTTAACTCTCTGATATCATCAGTTACGTTACCAACCCATCACTATTGGGTCCTTCACCAAGAGGACAGCAATCTCTGCATGCAGTTCAGAGGCATTGTTCATGTGAATAGATGCAGAAAGAACACCTTTAAACCTTGGAAGACACCTGATTAATTGAATCGCATAGCTGAGTTTATATCTAGATAAGTCAGCGAGACAGGCTGGGTAGCGCTAACCAGGCCCCCAGCCTCTGTACAAGCTGAACCAAAGGAGCGGTTAACAACGACATTCTGATGACATGTTCTCATCATCCATGGCTTCAAACCAAAGTCCTCATCTTCCACAACAATATAAGGGACAGGGGTCTGACATCCAGGCAGGCCTTCTGGTGGTGCTATGTTCAGTGTGTTTTCTTCTAATGCCCAGTGAAGCCCACCTATGTCCCAAAATCCCTCGTCGCTAATGCTGCCATTTGTCCCTATATCAATGTAAACAAATTTGAGGTCCGCTAGAGTCTACTAGAGTCATAAGAACTATTGAATTAAAACCTTTGTAAGTATAGTAATGGGACCCTGAAATTGGTGGAGGCTGGATGTTGACATGCATCTAAGGCACAGATGCAATGTTGGAAGTTTCACCTCTCCTCAAATCTGGTGGAGATGTGTTTCCACTCCTCTTCTGTGGATGTTACTTTGAGGAAATCCTGTTGTAATGCCTTGTTAAGAGTCTCACATGTTTCGACTACAATCCTGAAAATGCTGTATTTTAGAGAGTAGAATGTGCCTCTGTGTTATAACGACAATTTTTGCCCCGTGTGCGCTGATGATCTCATCTGTTGACATTTCCGAATGTAGCAGATGTGTATTTAAGAACTAATTTTGTGATTCCACTTGCCATGACCATATTTGGGTTTCCTGCTACTATGCTCACTTAGGAGGTTGGCGCACGTTGCTGTTTCCCAGTATGGAAGGTCAAGCAAGTTTTTGCAGTCACTCAATTAGGGCTGTATTTAGTTTAAAAGATAAATTCAGATGAAATAATTGTATGATTGTGACTGAAATCCATTCTATAATGCACACTCAGATGTTTCCTTGAGTATTTTTTATTTTCTCTCTCTCCCAGGGTCGTGCACTGCCATGCGCTAAATTATATGCTGCACGAGCCATCATATGTGTTTTCAGTTGTGTTCTCCAGGTACATACTTTATTGTTATATGTTCTCAAAATTAGGTTTTGTTATAGTATATCGCTTAGTTGGTATGAGACGTCACAGCGCATCGTGCATTGCTGCCGCGTGCTGAATTATATGCTGCACGAGCCATCATTTGTGTTCTCCAGAATAAATGAGGATGTGAAGTCAAGTGTTCCCGTAGTTTGTTCCATATTTTCCACACAGATCACACTGCTACACAAACGCCTTCCTACAGCTGCTTTATAAAAGCGGGCTTTCCACACAAAAAAGTTAATGTGTAATTAGTATGAGAAAAAAAATTGATCTGGCTGTTATCGGGCTCGGACATAAAATATGTCTGTCGGGCTCGGGTCGGATTCGGTTACTGCTCTGTCACAACGCGGGCCGTGCTCAGACAGAAAAATGTGTCCCGATCCGCACTCTAATACACATACATATATATGCACTTACTTAAGTAAAATTGAAGCCAATATGACAGTAACAACTGCAAAAATTTGTGCTGTCCGTCTCTTGGCAGCAGATTTGCAACTGTCCGTTGCCCTAATTCATTGCCCTGTGTCTCACCTGGTTGCTGGTTGATGGCAGCATTGCCCAAAGTTGCCCGGCAACTTAAAATGCTTAAAATGTCACCTTGATGATACACACAACAACTTTTTAAGCAAATTTGCTTTCCCAGTGTGAATGGGCAACAAATTTCTATCTGGATAATTTTAGATTGGATGTGGGCCCTGTGTAACACCTGGTTGTCCCTTGAAATTGCCCGGCAAAAAAAGTTTCCCTTGTATCCTCAAACAAAAAGTCCATTCTCACAGCACCAGTAAAGATTGGAGTAGTTGCACATGCATTTCAGTCACAGTCAGTTGAGTTCCCCATAGTGTCCTCTTTGAATGCAGGGCAAGTTCATTTGAAAATTAACAGCAAACGTTTTCTTAAAGGGATAGTTCAAAAATGAAAATTTTATGTTTATCTGCTTACCCCCAGGGCATTCAAGATTCAGGTGACTTTGTTTTTTTTAGTAGAACACAAAGATTTCTCAAGGGGTCATATTATGTTGCTAAAAAGAACATTATTTTGTGTATTTGGTGTAATGCAATTTAAGTTTATGCAGTTTAAGGTGCAAAAAAACACATAATTTTCCACATACTGTACATTATTGTTTCTCCTCTTCTTCATTATTGTGTCCTCTTTTGGAAGTACAAAGAAAGTAGTTTCACTTTAACAACGACACACAGTGTCTCCTTGAACATGGCACCTGCAGCAACACTTGGGAGTGTGGACAAGTTATAACTTTTCTAATTAATATCTCTTTGTTTTTGAAACTTTCTTCTTTGCAACTTTAGGGATATTATCTATGCACTGACTGTTCAGTATTTATATAACTGAACAGTATTTATATTATTTTTTACCTCAATTTACACTTTACACCAAAATGTCCGACTTTCCTGAGCTTGTTCACGACATCCGGCGCGTGATTCTTTACTGTGCTCTTGCATACGGATGGTTCCCATTGACTGCCATTATGTGACTAAAAGAATGCAATAGTTTGAGTTAAACATCTTTGTTTGTGTTCTACTGAAGAAATAAATTCACCTACATCTTGAATGCAGATAAACATCACATTTTTATTTATGTAAGTAAATACATAAATAAATAAGTACATACATCAGGTATTTTGAGCTACCTGCAGTAGAAGTATGATTCCTCATGCAGCAAATCAATGTGAAAAAAACAACAACAAAAAAAAGAATACCAAAAAGACCATTTATTAGACATTATATATCCAAATAGAATATCACTGCAACTTATAATTTCATTATTCACAGCATTATCAAATGTAATACCCTTTGATGGCTTTGATAAAATCATAATCTATCATAAAAGATAAACTCTATTCCACCCCTGCATGACTGGACCAATGTCCTGCCCTTTGAGATCATTGGCTACATTCACAATCAATCATCCCTATCAATTATCTGCATAAAAGTGCAAATGGCATATCAAGCCATTTGCATTTGGCCACAGTTTAACTTATTCTTTCAGATGTCTGTCTTTCTTTGCACACTTCTGCTTTTCTTTCATGCAAAGGCAGAAAAGCCTCTTTGTCGAATGATGGGAGACTCTAAGTACCCGCTGTTATCAAAGGATGGAGATGTAACTATTGGAGCACTTTTTCCAGTCCACAGTATAGAGACATTACCTTCGCTTACGTTTACTCTAAAGCCTCAGCTTTCATCATGCTCAAGGTTTGTTTCTTGTTATAGAATATATGTATTTATTTATTTTATTTTATTTATTTAATCTTCTGTAGTGCAAGTCTACGAGATTTCCGAATGGCTCAAATCATGATCTTTGCCATTGAGGAGATTAACAGAAGTGAAAGTTTACTTCCAAATGTTTCTATTGGCTACCAAATCTATGATACCTGTGGCTCAATACTATCTTCAATGGGTGCAAATATGGCATTAATGAATGATGAAAAACTGGCATCAGGGGAGAGTTGCAATGGACAGTCTCCTATACATGCTATCATTGGAGAAACAGAGTCTTCCAACACAGTGATTTTATCCAGAACTACAGGACCTTTTAAAATTCCTGTGGTAAGGAGCAAAAATGTAACATTTTGACATAGCTACCATAATGAACTGTTTCACTGTTTTCTTTTTCTTTTTTTTTCTTTCAGATAAGTCCCTCAGCCTCATGTGAATGTCTCAGTAATAGGAAAGATTACCCCTATTTCTTTAGGACAATACCTAGCGATTACCATCAGAGCAGAGCTATTGCTTACTTAATCAAGCACTTTGGCTGGTCTTGGGTGGGAACTGTGAACAGTGACAATGACTATGGAAACTATGGAATGGCCATATTTCTGAATACAGTTGCGAAAGAGGGGATTTGTGTGGAGTACTCTGTGAAATTTCGAAGAAAAGAGCCCGAAAAACTAAAAAATGTTGTAGCCACAATAAAAAAAGGCACTGCAAAAGTAATTGTTGCATTTCTTACCAATTTTGAAATGAACAATCTACTTGATCAGTTTATTATTCAAAACATTACAGGCCTTCAAGTAATAGGTGTTGAAGCATGGATAACAGCAGACAGTATGATCACTTCAGATAGTTTTCATGTGCTAGGAGGATCAATAGGGTTTGCGGTGAAAAAAATTGATGTTGAAGGTTTTGCAGATTATGTCATAAAAGAATTCTGGGAAACAGCATTTCCATGCTCTCAGACTAAGGGTAATTCTTCCCAAGATGAATTAATTTGCAACTCATATAAGGATCTCCTTGTACTGAAAAGCAACAATGACGATGTGCCAGAACAAAGATATGCTGGCAATGTCTACAAATCAGTTTATGCTGTGGCTCATTCACTACATCATCTGCTAAAGTGCAAAGAAAAGGAAAGCTGTGAAACAGACCTGAAAATACAACCACAGCAGGTAATACAATCACCAGACACAAACACACAGTATATGCAGTCAAACCAAAATGTATTCAGACACGTTGAACATTTCTCACATTGTCACAGTTTATTCACTATAAAAAAGGTAATAAAATAAAATATAACTTTGTAACTAAATGACAAATAGTTCTCATTAATTTGCAACATATATACTAACTTTCAGAGCAGGCTGTTAGGGTAGGTTTAGGATTGGTAGAATAAGTTGACATACACTTGGAAAGATCTCATAGTCAGTATGTTGTGGACTCATCAAAATAAAGTAAGATGATTAAGCAGACAGTCTACTAATATTCTAATGGCTGGTTGTCAATAGTTGACATGTAGTTATGTAGTGTTAGTAGAATGTCTTAAGTGGACTATGAAAATAAAGTGCTACCAAATTATTCAGCTGCTAAATTTAAGTATGCAATTAGGCTCAACCTATTAGCAAGCAATTATTAATTTTGTTTAGCCTCTGCTGTAAAAATTTACCATTACCAAAAACAATTTTAATAATAATAATAAAAAACGCTTAAGCAAAACAGTGTCTGAATAATTTTTGGTCCCAATTTTAAGGTATAATATGTCACAGTTCACTTTATTTTGCTATTCTCACTTACATGAGCTATAGTGTCCTGCATACAGTATATGTTATACAGTGACAGAGTATATAGTATCTCTCATTTCTTTCTTAAAATTCTTTCTGAAATCCTCAATAGGTGGTTGAGGCCCTGAAAAAGGTCAATTTTACAATAAAGATGGGAGATCGTGTGTGGTTTGACAGCACTGGTGCCGTTGTAGCCCAATATGAAATTGTAAACTGGCAGCAGGACGCAAATGGATCAATCCAATTTACACCAGTGGGATACTATGATGCCTCACTCCCTCCTGACCAGCGCTTTGTATTTAACACTAAAAACATAATCTGGGCTGGACAACAGCTTGAGGTAAAGCTCATCATATGATTTGGGGGAAACAAAATATCAAAACACTTGCAACAGGCCTACACAAATGACGCACCACATTAAACACTCACACATTTTTTTCGGTGATTTATGGGGACTTTCCATAGACTTATATTACATTTATAACGACCAAACAATATTTTTCTACCCCCAACCCAACCCTAAACCTATGCATTTACAGAAAACCTGTTTGCAATGTTACATTTCCAAAATTAACATAATTTACTACTGTATTTTTATTATGTATGGATGGACCAACAGAGGGACAGAGCAAAGAGACAAACAGACAGAAGCATCAGCAGAGGGCATTAGTGAGCAAAAGAACAGCCAAAGCACATTACTTTAGTAAAGCAATTGTGCTGGAATTGTCCATGAGCACTTAATAGCTTATCCCTTACACTGGCAACATTCAGTGTTGAAAGTATTAAATAACTGATTCTTAAAAACAAACAAGCATAAAAAGACAAATATATTTATTCTGCATCTAATTATGTACAATGCATATGTCTATGTAGAAGCCAAGGTCTGTGTGCAGTGAAAGCTGTCCTCCAGGCACTCGGAAGGCTACACAGAAAGGACGGCCTATTTGCTGTTATGATTGTATTCCATGTGCAGAAGGAGAAATCAGTAATGACACAGGTAATTATTTTTTTATTTTTCTCCTTTTTTCAATTTCTACATGCGGTGCCTTAAAGAGTTTATAAATTTATTTATTTATTTATTGTGTGTGCTTTTATGTGTAACTATAGTGATTACAACTTCTCTTCCAGATTCAAATAACTGCAAGCTATGTCCAGAGGAATACTGGTCTAATACTGAAAAAAATACATGTGTCTTAAAGGCTGTAGAGTTTCTGTCATTCACAGAGGTTATGGGTATAGTGCTAGTCTTTTTCTCACTCTTTGGAGTAGTAATAACTGTGCTGGTAGCGGTACTGTTTTACAGAAAAAAGGACACTCCCATAGTAAAGGCCAACAACTCAGAACTGAGCTTTCTGCTGCTCTTGTCACTGATTTTGTGTTTCCTTTGTTCACTTACTTTCATTGGTCAGCCCACTGAGTGGTCCTGTATGTTGCGCCATACAATATTTGGGATCACTTTTGTCCTCTGTATCTCCTGTGTTTTGGGGAAAACCCTAGTGGTGATAATGGCCTTCAAGGCTACACTTCCAGGAAGTAATGTCATGAAATGGTTTGGGCCTGTACAACAACGACTCAGTGTTCTTGTCCTTACACTTATACAGATTTTTATCTGTTTACTTTGGTTAATGATATCTCCACCACTCCCTTACAAAAACATGAAATATTACAAAGAAAAGATTATACTCGAGTGCAGTCTAGGTTCTACTTTAGGTTTCTCTGCTGTTCTGGGTTACATTGGCCTATTGGCTGTCTTGAGCTTTATTATGGCTTTTCTGGCTCGCACACTGCCTGATAAATTCAATGAAGCCAAATTCATTACATTCAGTATGCTCATATTCTGTGCTGTATGGATTACATTTATCCCATCTTATGTTAGTTCCCCTGGGAAATTAACAGTAGCTGTGGAGATATTTGCCATTTTAGCCTCAAGCTTCGGTTTACTATTCTGTATATTTGCACCAAAATGTTATATCATCATGTGTAAGCCTGAACAAAATACAAAACAACATATGATGGGGAAGCTTTACAACAAATAAAATTATATAAATATTTCACATTACAAAGAATATAACTGGTGATGACATTGACAAATGTTTTGATATATTCAGAAATACTGGACATTATGTTTCAAATATGCTCAGAATAAACTTTTAACATAAGAATAAAGGAGGACTTAAAATTCTGCACTAAAGAAATTACATCTAAGGAATGACCTTAAAACCATTTAGAATGTGTAAAGTAAGTGTAAAATTTGTCAGTATGAATATTTAAATCTTAAATGATCTCAATATTCGATTAAAGAAAAAAAAAATCTGTTAATTATAATTGGTAGTTCAGTAACTATTAAACATGTTGCAGTTTCTAAATTAATAATATGTATTCATTTAATAATTGAGAAAAATGATGATAATTGCATTATTGTTAATTGTTTTAACAGCATTTTCAATATGAACAATTTTGTAAAACGGAGCTGACATGAATGATGTAATAAAAGTGAATCTGTCAGTTTCACAGATTTTATGTTAAAACTACTTATTTACTTTGAAAAAGACTGCAGGAGATGGTAATCTATTTAACCCTTGTATGGTCTTCGGGCTTTTTGCCAAATAAAAAAAAAAAGAAATTGTTATCTTCGTCCAAATGGTTTGAGATTTTTATTATTTTTTTTATTATCAATTTATTATTTTGTATTAATGTTTATACTTCACATTTGTGTAGTTTTTGGAGGACTTTTCATATTTTTACAATTTATGTAAAAAAAATGTTACATTACATTATATATTATTATTATTATTATTTATTTATTTATTTATTCATATTTTTTCACATGGGTTTCTATACAAAACAGTGTTTTATGCAAGCATTTTATAAAAGACCCACATTTCTATTTTTTATTCATGGGGATAACATGGATCATTCAACATGGTTTAGTGAAAGATTGTGTTCTTATGAAAAATGCAGTTTCAAAATGAAAAACTAACTCTAATTTTTACCTAATGTTTTATTATGATTACCTGAGAACCTGAAGAAGAGTGCTAAGAAAAGTGTTATATTCTGACAAAAGGTGATGTCATAATATGTTGATATGATTCCAACCAAAAAAACTAGTCAAATAGCCAATAGTGGAGCTCTGCAGCCATCTATTAATCAATCACTTTTATTTATATAGCGCTTTTAAAAATACAGATTGTAGCAAAGCAATGAACATTATCAGGAGAACAGAGTGATGGTAATGTATAATGATGAGAATTAAACTATTTATTTACCAAATGCAGAGACGTCTGTAGTCAAGAAGACAATAGTAATTAAAAATGAGGTGTCCGGCTTCCGGTTTACATGGCGGCGTGAACCACAGTATTCAGTAGTTCCTGACAGTCAGACAAATCTAACCCCTGAAATTCAAATTCTGAACCCGCATACTGATTTAAAATGAGTGGGGGTGCTAAAACAAAGAGTCGTAAAGTTTGTAATACTCAAACAAAGGGGAGTGAGCATAATACGATTGACGAAACAGGTGCTTCTCCTGACGGTGATGGCGATGGTGAAGCAGGGATAGCCAAGCTAACAAGTGAAGGCCAAGAGGCTAAGAAGCACTTGAAACTATAATCAGACAAATCACTGACTTAAAAGAAATGATGGTGGAATTGAGATGGTTTACTGAGGAGTTCAAGAATAGCATGAAGCAAGAATTTACTGCGTTCAAACAAGAAATATATGAAAAACAGTTAACGAATAATACAACAAGGCAGATTTACTGAGGCAGAAAAACGCATTGAACAGCTGGAGACGTGGTCTATCGAGGCCAAACAAAAGGAACCAAAGGAACCGGGAATTGCAAGAGAAGCTGACAGATATTGAATCGAGATCACGTGATCTATGGAACTCATGTTTGTTATATCACAAAATATAAAAATATTATGTAATCCAGTTAAACGAGGGAAAGTTTTAGGAAGACATAAACTGAAACTAACACAATGAAAATGTAACTAAACTAAGAATACAAAAACTCAGACTTAAAGAACTTAACTGTAAGGATGCTCGGGGTTCTTGTGGATCCATGTGCAACAAAGTTTATTAGAGTAGTCAGACAGGCAATGGTCGAA